>QLTV01004294.1:1145126-1161659 GCA_003457575.1 Thermophis baileyi | reverse complement strand
CTTAGATTATTAGAGATGAGTCCTCCAAGGTCCTTGACAGAGTGCGGGTCATCTACAAGGTCGTATCCACCCAGCTTGTATTTTGTGTTTTGCTTTTTTTTGCCAATGTGTAATGTTTCCTTAAAGGTCCAGCTATGTGAAACATGTTCTGAAACATTGTTTCTCAGCCCAGTCTCCTCCAGATGTACTGAATTACTGAATCCCCAGGTAACCTGGAACATCTGGAAGTACAGGTAGTCCCCGCCTTACAACAGTTCATTTAGTGGCCGTTCGAAGTTACAACGGCATCGACAAAAGCGACTTATGACTGTTTTTCACCCTTAAAACCATTGCAGCATCCCCATGGTCACATGAGCAAAATTCAGATACATGGCAAATGACTCATACTTATGACGGTTGCAATACCCTGGGGTCATGTGATCCTCTTTTGTGATCTTCGGACAAGCAAAGTCAATGGGGAAGCCAGATTCGCTTAACAACCGAGGTGGCGCAGTGGTTAGAGTACAGTACTGCAGGCTACTTCAGCTGACTGCTAGCTGCAGTTCAGCAGTTCAAATCTCACCGGCTCAAGGTTGACTCAGCCTTCCATCCTTCCGAGGTGGGTAAAATGAGGACCCAGATTGTTGGGGGCAATATGCTGACTCTGTGAACCGCTTAGAGAGGGCTGTAAAGCACTGTAAAGCGGTATATAAGTCTAAGTGCTATTGCTATTGCTATTGCTACTAACTTAACAATGGCAATGATTCACTTAACAACTGTGGCAACAAAGGTTGTAAAATGGGGCAAAACTCACTTAACAAATGTCTCAGCAACAGAAATTTTGGGCTCAATTGTAGTCATAAGTCAAGGACTACCTTTATGTTTGGGTCAGATAATACCTGCAAGATGGCAGAGGTGGCATTGAGACTGAAGTCTGTCCCTTTGATAGATGTACTGTATACATCAACAAAGAAGCTGGAACTTAAATTGTGATGTCACAGATACCATCTTGCAGATTTTGACCTTTGGTGGCTCCCGAGTCTGATTGATGGGATCACAAATCCCATATGACTAGAGGTGGAGAAGATAACAGTTCCTAATCTGTACATTTTCTGGCTCTCTTTAGCTGTGTTTATGTCTATCCAAAATGTAACGCTTTTGAACATCCAAGGGAACCAGGTAAATTTGGCATTGAGATAAGAAGTGTAACTCTTTACTCCGTGGTTAGATTGTAATTTTATTGTACCCATATTGATTTTAAAAGTAATCATCAAGATGTTTGTGTTGTTGCTTTTGGTCTTATCAGAAAAGAACACTAGACACTAATAGAGATGAAATATGTAATAAATACATAAAACAATTCACTATTTACAAAGAATTAAAAGCATGGGAACATGGATGGGCCTTCTTTTATGTATCAATGTTTACTCATCTTCAATTGCTCTTAGATGTAATTAGAGATGCAGATCAAGGACAACCAGTCTTTGTGCTAAAAGAAGACTATAATTCTTTTGCGTACTTTTTTTAAATAACCATGAAGCGCGCAGAAATCTAAGAGTGAGGTTGTAAGGCCATTTTCATGCAACATACTTAATCGGATCATGAGGGAAGAGTTAGGAGTGTGCAAATAAGAAAACTAGAGAAATTGTAAAATCTTGGGGTATCTATTGTGTTATTGGCGTGTACCGATTGGGATTGAAACTTGTAGGTCTGACATATTTCTAATTTTTACTGAGTTGCTTACATTTTAGAACTAGAGATATAATAGCAATAGCAATAGCACTTAGATTTATATACTGCTTCACAGGGCTTCACAGCCCTCTCTAAGCGGTTTACAGAGCCAGCATATTTCCCCCAACAATCTGGGTCCTCATTTTACCGACCTCGGAAGGATGGAAGGCTGAGTCAACCTTGAACCTGGTGAGATTTGAACTGCCAAATTGTAGGCAGCTGGCATTCAGCAGAAGTAGCCTGCAGTACTGCGTTCTAACCACTGTGTCACCGCGGCTCATAATCACATAATTCTGTCTTGGTTTTTTGTTCTTTTGCCCTGCAATTGTGCAAATTAAAAAAAAATTTTTTTTATGGGGTATGTGCGTTGGTTCCCACATTGGCTGTCAAGAAATTTTATGATCAGGTTCTTTGAAAAAGTGAGAACACTCTGCTTCTGCCATTCAGGTAGTCCTCTACTTACGATCGTAATTGGGACCAGAATTTCTGTTGCTAAGCAAGGCAGTTGTTAAGTGAGTCATGCATGATTTAATTATCTTTTTTTGCCACAGCTGCTAAAGCAAATCGCTGGAGTTGTTAAGTGAATCATGAGTTCATTAAGTGAATCTGGCTTCCTCCATTGACTTCGCTTGTTGGAAGTTGTCTGGGTAGGTCACAAATGGTGGTCACATGATCCAGTTGTAAATAGTTGCTGGTTGCCAAGCACCTGAATTTTGATTATGTGACCATAGAGGAGATGTTGCGATCATTGAAATTGCAAGGATCAATTATAAATCACTTTTTGCAATGCCGTCGTAACTTTGAATGGCCACCAAACGAATGGTTGTAAGTTGAGGACAACCTGTATTTATTTGATTGAAAAATGCTCATCAGTGGAGACAAATAATGGCTTTCCTTTAAAGCAGAGCATCTATAAACATTCTTTGTCCTTTAGCCAGTTCACCAGGTGTGTCCACAGGATATGGTGAAAAAGGTCTTCACAGCGCAATCAAAGTTCGATCTGATTTTTATTTGTATTTGAAGATGGATAAAAATTGTCCAGCAACATTAGGCTCAGGGGATGACTTCTAAACAAGAAGTAGACTGTCAAATGTCTATGGAGATTCTCAATCATCCAAATCATGGTTGTCCTGTCAGAGTTTGCACAGGTCTATCACGCGTATCAACCCAGGAGCAAGTACAACCAACAGTGGTTTGCATCAAATAGTGGTTTTTATCTACAATAGGAATATAGGAATAATATATATACACACGTGCTACAAGCAGTATCTAAACAAACAACAATTATAGCAGGGAAGAAACTGAGTGAACTATAAACACTCTAGCAGGGCCTCCTCTTATTACCCAGGCTCTTAAAGGGATAACAGCCAAAGATCCTGCTGGCTCATTCCCATCATTGCTTCAGTTGATCAGCTCTTAAATTATCACCTTGATATGTCCAAAAGGTGCTTTTCCAAAAAGCAACTGGATTTTCTGGGGGTTTATTTTTTGAAAACGTTTCTCTTTTCATCCAAGCAGCTTCTTCAGTTCTGATCATCAATAGACCATTAAAAAGGAAAAGCTTCCCCTCGCACATATGTGCTAGTTGTTCCCGACTCTAGGGGGTGGTGCTCATCTCTGTTTCAAAGCCGAAGAGCCAGCGCTGTCCGAAGATGTCTCCATGATCATGTGGCCGGCATGACTAAATGCCAAAGGCACACAGAACGCTGTTACCTTCCCACCAAAGGTGGTCCCTATTTTTCTACTTGGATTTTTACGTGCTTTCGAACTGCTAGGTTGGCAGAAGCTGGGACAAGTAACGGGAGCTCACCCCATTATGCGGCACTAGGGATTCGAACCGCTGAACTGCCGACCTTTCGATCGACAAGCTCAGCGTCTTAGCCACTGAGCCACTGCTTCTCCATTAGTTTGTTCAATAAAGGCAGGATCATCCCCTTACCCATGTATGAATTCACTTCTTCTTGGACGCAACTACATACCATCTCCCAGGAAATCTTCACCAAGCAGAAAGAACATTGGTCTAAAACAAAGGTGACTGAACCAACAACCCCGACGATCATGTCTGGTTCTGCTGGACAATCAGGTTCAAACTCCTCCCTCTTAAGCTGTGAAGAGAACTCCATTGAACTTGCACAATGGATTTGCTGCTTGATGCCTAAAATATGCCTGTCCCAGTCCTGGAGTCCTGTCTGATGCTACCTTCAAAACCCCAAAGTTCACATTTCTGAGAAGAGAGTCCCTCCTCTGTGGCCAACTAGGCAAAAGTTATACATACTGGATTAGCCCTCTCTTCCACTCTTAAATCATGGTTGAGGGAGACCTTATCATAAGCTGATGTAGCATTTGTAGCAGTAGCCAGAGTTCAGGGCCATTAAGTAACTGGGCACAGGTGAATAGCCCTTGGGGGCTAGCACATGGGATCAATCTCAGGTATCAAACCATCTTCCTCGCGGGCAGCCTGCCCCAATCTCCCACCTTCTCTCTCCTCCTCCTCCTCCTCCTCTCCCTTCTTCCTCTCCCTCTCCTTCTCCTTCTCTCTCTCCCTCCTCCTCTTCTTCCTCTTCCTCTTCCTCTTCCTCTCCCTCCTCCCTCTCCTCCCTCTCCTTCCTCTCTCTCTCCCTCTCCCTCTTTCCTCCTTCTCCTCCCCTTCTTCCTCTTCCTCTTCCTCTCCTTTTGCCTCTCTCCCTCCCTCTCTCTCCTCCTCCTCCTTCCCCTCCTTCCTCTCCCTCACCACCTCCAGTGGCCCACCACCAACACATACCCTCCTCCAGCACTATTGCAAAACACACAAGCATCCTTATAGGAATTGAGATCCAAAACATCTCAAAAATACAGTTTGCCTCCTCTGGAAAAAAACCAAATTCCATCCAAAGGCAAGAGAAACAACTGCATTCAGAATATATCCAAAGTCTTCCGTACCACCACAATGGTAGCTTCTTCTTAGCCGCTCCTTCCTGATGATAATAAAACGGTCCCACTTTTGCATTCATTATTCACAACTAAAAATGCTCTAATTGCTTGCCGTGCAGCACCTAAAACCTTGCAAACTATCGCAGTGCTTGTGACTGATTTCTGCAGCAAGATTAGGAGAGATCATTAAAAGATACCCCTGTTTAAATAGTAAGTGCTTTTCATTGTTATGGCTGAGAAGTGAGTTTTTGGTTTCCCCTAGCAACTGGGATGTTGAGTAGGCAACTTGGAGCTGTTTCTCAAAGTTTTTCAAAGCTTTAGCCAGAGATCTCCTGAGTTTAGCAGAACCTTGTTCAGTTCTGATCTTTCAAAACAAACAGATAAACTCCCCCTTCCTCTCTACTATTCCATTCTCGATTGCCTGAAAACATAAACTTTCTGAAGGATCAATCATTCTCACTACAATTCGGAATACCAAGACCTGCCTTTGGATAAGTAAGAAAGACATTTTTTGAAGACTTAAAGTGACCTCTCTTGCATATCCTTGAATAAATATTGTTGTTTGTTCTGGCGAAAAAGGAAAGAATTTTTAAACAGAGAAGCCAGCTATTCCCCTCCCCCCTCTTCTATTTTAGACATCCGTGTTGAGTGCTACATAATCTTTGGATTCATGTGTCGGACAATTACTGTCTAATTAATTAATCATCTGATAATTAAAATGACCTCCTTTTGGCTGATACCCGATCTGCACGAAGTTCAAAGGAAACGCAACATATCGTGTTGTGTCCTGTTCCAGCATGACCTACAGGCATGTTATCGTGTTCTGTCAAATCTGGTTCTCCAGGAAGAAAGCAAGCCAAGGTACAAATTAAAGGAGATGGTAGAGGAGGAAGGATTAGAAATTGCATAACTGGTCCTTCTACCTAGTGGAGCACCTCAAGAAAAAAAACTCCCAAGCTGCTATGTTCAGGTGTCCAATGGCAACAGCTTACGGTGTTGCACCATTGTAGGTAAAGTAGATTTTACATGTCAATCAAATTTGCTATGCTTCTAATATGGACTATGGGTGGCTCAGCAGTTAAGACACTGAGCTTGTTGGCTGGAAAGTCAGCAGGCCAGGTTTGAGATCCGAGCTCCATGCGGCGGGGTGAGCTCCTGTCCATGCCCCAGCTCCTGCCAACCAGTTTGAAAGCATGAACATGTGAGTAGATAAATAGGTACCACTTCGGTGGGATGGTAACAGCATTCTGTGATATCATGGTGGCTACATGACCGTGGAAATGTCTTCGGAAAGCGCTGGCTCAATGGCCTTGAAATGAAGATGAGACCCACCCCCTAAAGTCAACAACGACTAGTGGAGTAAAATCTGCAGTATGTACAGTATAAGGGAAAGAAGGACTAAGGGAGACATGATAGCAGTGTGCCAATATCTTAGGGGTTGCATCCAGAAGAGGGGGGTCAATCTATTCTCCAAAGCACTTGAGGGCAGGACAAGAAGCCGAGGTGGCGCAGTGGTTAGAGTGCAGTACTGCAGGCTACTTCAGCTGACTGCTAGCTGCAGTTCGGCGGTTCAAATCTCACCGGCTCAAGGTTGACTCAGCCTTCCATCCTTCCGAGGTGGGTAAAATGAGGACCCAGATTGTTGGGGGCAATATGCTAACTCTGTAAACCGCTTAGAGAGGGCTGTAAAGCATTATGAAGCAGTATATAAGTCTAAGTGCTATTGCTATTGCTAAGAAGTAACGGATGGAAACTAATCAAGAAGAGAAGCAACTTAGAACTAAGAAGGAATTTCCTGACTGTGAGAACAATTAACCGGTGGAAGAGCTTGCCTTCAGAAGTTGTGGGTGCTCCATCACTGGAGACTTTTAAGAAGAGATTTGTCAGAGACAGCTATTTGTCTAAAATAGTATAGGTTAGACTAGAAGACCTCCAAGGTCCCTCCCAACTCTGTCATTCTGTACTCTTCTGTCATTCTGTACTCTTCTGTTGTTCTACTCTCAATGGAAATCATGTCCATGATTTGCATTGGATACATACTGAAGTAGACCCATAGAGAATATTATTCCGAATAAACCATACAGGTGATGGTTGTTTAGGTCACATTTTGGTATGTTTCAGTAATGGACTAAAAAAAAGGGGGAAAAGGAATTTTTCTTTCAAAATGTTATTCAGTTGTGTTTTCTTGGTTAGCTTCAAATTATTCCCCGCAATGATATCACAACAAGGCCTGCCTGTCTCCCAAATTCCTCTTTTATTTTGGTTTCTACTGGAATTAGGTTTCCATGGAAAAATTATCTCGGTGTGGGAATTGCATCATCTCAATTCAGACACCATTCTTAAACGTGAATAGCAGCCTGCTCACCACATGCTAAACTTGGAAAATTGTAACCTTATTTATTTGCTTGTTTATTGTGGTTTCATCTGTTGGGTGAATCTGCTACTCAGTTAGTTTTGTACTTTGGCAGCCCTTTTTCTTCTGATCAAGATGTGAGTTAAGAAGCTTTGTATAAATATGTAAATATAAATATGGCATAAGAAAGATGTTTAAGTAATTGCTTGAAGGGTCAGTGAAGTGGCCCAGTGAAGTGGTGAAAAATCTTAGGGTTAAAAAAAAAATCAAAATACTTGTTTTAAAAATTAAGTGTGGCTAAAATATGCCGACAGAGAAAACAAGATTTTTAGGGAGTGAAAAAGGGAACGAAATGACTGAGTGAGCTGACAAAGTCATTTGCAATTCTTGTAACGGCTATGAGTTGGGTGGGTTTCTTTCATTGTTGGGGGTTGCTTTTTTTTTGAAAGAATATTTATGTACTTTTAGCAGAGTTTCCTTGGAACATGGAAGTATAAGTAACTTTATAATTTATTTATTTCTTGGAATTCAGCTCTACATACAATTTCGTCGTACACTTTTGCATTTAAGAGGCAGAAAGAACACACAACGAGGTTTCTGTGCTGAACACATTCAACACGCATATTTGGGTGGGAGACTCCTTGTGATGAATATCAATGAACGGCCCTAAAAGCGAAAACACAGATTTCGAAGAGCGACAATGGATGTGCCAATCTCTCTCAGACATGCTGACTCTTAGAAGTTGTGGATAATTCTGGCCTCATCTCCAGGAGATATTACTTTTCGGTATATAATTAATAACAAGAAAACTGTATCCTGACTTGAGGGCCTGCCTAAGCATCTGGAACAAAAAAGGCCATAAATTAACATCAATTATGTATTAAAGTTCCAATTAACCTGGCTGATACTGATATACTTTAACAAGGTACACTTAGATAAAAGAGGCCAACTGTCTAATTACTTGAGATGGGACCTTCTCACCCATTGCTTTCTTTTATCCTGACACCCACCTAATGAGGAAGGAAGTGAGAGGTAGGGGATCCATCCAGAAGGTGAGGTTCTGAGCACCAGAAGATCTCCCCTGGGAAGTCCCCTCAACCCTTCTTCATAAAACTGTCAATGATGAATATTTTATTGCTCGTGGACCTTTTAACCCTTCGTGGAGTCAGATGGTTTAACCTCAAAAGAGGCTCTATTCTTTTACTATTTAATGCTGAGCTGGCACTTTAAAAATCGGTTTTTTTCCCCTCTGCCCATAATATGTGTAGATGGAACCTGTCATTTTGCAGCTAGTTGCTACTACTTTCTGCTGGTAACAAGAATGTCAGGGGTATCCAATAGTTATGGCTGAAACACATAAAAAGGTAGTGTAGACTATTTTTTGACCCTGTGAACACCTCTAGAGTATGTTCTGTCATTACCGCTTTATACAAACTTTAGTTTTCCACACCTGGAATACTGCATCCAGTTTTGGTTGCCATGATACAAAAAAGATGTTGAGACACTAGAAATAGTGCAGAGAAGAGCAACCAAGATGATTAAAGGCCTGGAGACTAAAACATATGAAGAACGGTTACAAGAACTGGGTATGGCTAGTCTAGAGAAAAGAAGGACTGGGGTGACATGATAGCAGTATTCCAGTATTTGAGGAGCTGCCACAAAGAAGAGGTGGTCAACTTATTTTCCAAAGTACCAGAAGAGAGGAAGGACAAGAAACAATGGATAGAAACTAATCAAGGAGAGAAGCAACCTGGAATTAAGGAGAAACTTTCTATCAGTGAGGACAATTAACTAGTGGAACAGCTTGCCTTCAGAAGTTGTGGGTGCTCCATCACTGGAGGCCATGATATAGCAGAAGACCCTATATCATTTTAGACAGGTGACTATCCAGTCTCTTCTTAAAAGCCTCCAATGTTGGAGCACCCACAACTTCTGAAGGCAAGCTGTTTCACTGGTTGATTGTTCTTACTATCAGGAAATTTCTCCTTAGTCCTAGGTTGCTTCTCTCTTTGTTCAGTTCCTATCACTGTTCATCGTATGTTTAGCCTCCAGCCTTCTAATCATCTTTGTTGCTCTTCTCTGCACTCTCTCAAGAGTTTCAATATCCTTTTTGTATTGTGGGGAGCAAATTTGGATGCAGTATTCCAAATGTGGTCTTACTAAAGTTATGACTGATCTCCCCAAAGCTACTCGCAACCCAATTTTGAAATTCTGATGCCCACTCTGCAATGGTCATGTGATTTTCAGTGTTTTTTGGGGGTTTCTAGCAATAAATGCCCATTGGAGAAAACAGGTTTGTTTAACAACCATGATGTTAGCTTAATGATCACAGCGTACACTTAACCACCACTGCAAAAGAGCTTGCAAAATTTGGGCATGGTCACGTGGTGACCTGTTTAATGAACACAACTTATGACCGTAATTCTGGGCTCAATTACAGTCGTTAAGTCGAGGACACTCTGTACTAGATTAATCAAGTTGAAACAGGTTGTGTGCATTTAGCCAATGCAGTTAAATCATTTTGTGGCTATTTGTTAGTTTGGGAAGAAGGAAATGCTGATAAAATTAATGGGAGGAAAGGACCCAAGGCCATCAAAGTGAACTACAGTATGCCCACATTTTGCTATAAAATTCTAGCTTATGTCTGTCTCCTTATCAAAGCTCCGCTTACATGTCCGTGTGGTAGAGTATCTGTCTCTTTTTTAAAAATAACCCTGGCTCTGACATCTTCAAAGTAATGGTATTTTTAACTACTTATAGTGAAGGGTTCAAGAAAGATAAGCACCTCCTTTGACACACAGTTTCCTGTTCTTTTGCAGGATGGGAAGCTTCCAAGATCAATGTCCTATTGTCAATACACTTTCTGTCTTAACCCGGAATAACTTTATAAATAATCTTGCCCATCCAAGAAGTCCTTCTCTCTTTAGAAACAGCAGGGATTTAGTGAGAAAGAGGATTACGGATAACACAGAGTTTCATTATTACAATGGTGGCCACAAGTCCTGTCAGTGTTTCAAATTTTATATAAATTTTTTTCAGTCGTGCACAGGAAAAAGTTCAGAGTAAAAATAATCAGGCCTAGAACTGGGCATGCAGAAAGAAGGATTTTTGGCTTCCAGAAAGAAGGATTTATTTATTTTACTTTTTAAACTTTAAAATTAAAACTATATTGGGCTTAGTTTGTCTCCTTACAGAACCAGCTGATTTGTTGTTGGTTGTTCAGTTGCTAACTTGTGTCTGAGTCTTCGTGACCCCATGGATCATAGCACACCAAAGCCCCCTGTCCTCCACCATCTCCCAGAGTTTGCCAAAATTCATGTTCATTGCAACTGGAACCAGTTACCTCCTGAGATCCGGACCACCCCCACCCTGCTGGCCTTCCGGAAAGCGGTGAAGACCTGGCTCTTCCGGCAGGCTTGGGGCCATTGATCTCGCCTCTGTAATTGGCGAGATCTGGCCATGAAACAGTGTGTATGAGTTTTTAACTGTTTTTAACTGTTTTTATTATGTTTTCTTTTAATAGTTTTTTATATTGTTGTGAGCCGCCCAGAGTCCCTTGGGAGTTGGGCAGCATACAAATTTAATAAATAAATAAATAAATAAATAAATAAATAAATAATAATAATAATAATAATAATAAATGACACTATCTAACCATCTCATTGTCTGCTGTCCCCTTCTCCTTTTGCCTTCAATCTTTCCCAACATCAGGGTCTTTTCCAATGAGTCAATCAATCAGAACAGAGACCTTGGAGGTGTTCTAGTCCAGCCCCCTGCTCAAGCAGGAGATCCTATACCAGTGATGGCTAACCTTTTTGTCGTCGCATGCCAAAAGCGCGCGCGCGCCTGCACCCATAATGCAATGCTTGCGCGACACCCCCCTGTGCACCCCCCACGCATGCACACGTGACCCCCCAAGCTCCCCCCACACCTATGCATGCATGCGTGAATGCCCCCACTCCTACCGCCCCCCTGCGCATGCGCACGCGCCCCCCCATGTCCCATTTTGGGCCTAGCAGTCCTCCCTGCAGCTTCCTGGGACCAAAAAAGGGCACTGCACCCCCCGCCCCCACCTCCCCTGTGCATGCGCACACGTCTCCCACATGCGCCCCGCCCCCATGCATGCGCGGCAGAGACCCGAAAATCAGCTGGCTGGCGGAAGGTGCGCGCGCATGTGCAGTGGAGCTGAGCTGGGGTGACGGCTCGTGTACCCGCAGACAGGGCTCTGTGTGTCACCTGTGGCACGCGTGCCATAGGTTTGCCATCCTGGTCCTATACCATTTTGGACAAATGACTGTCTCTTCTTAAAAACCTCCAGTGACGAAGAACCCACAACTTCTGAAGGCAAGCTGTTTCACTGGTTAATTGTCCTCACTGTTTAGGAAGTTTCTCCTTAATTCCAGGTTGCTTCTCTCCTTGATTAGTTTCCATCCATTGTTTCTTGTCCTGCCCTCTGGTGCTTTGGAAAATAAGTTGACCCCCTCTTCTTTGTGGCAGCCCCTCAAATACTGGAATACTGCTATCATGTCCCCCCTAGTCCTTCTTTTCTCTAGACTAGACAAACCCAAATCCGGTAACTGTTCTTCATATGTTTTAGACTCCAGGCCTTTAATCATCTTAGTTGCTCTTCTTTGCACTTTTTCCAAAGTCTCAACATCTTTTTTGTAATGTGGTGACCCAAACTGGATGCAGTATTCCAGGTGTGGTCTTACTAAGGCTTTATGAAGCAGTACTAATACAAATGAGAAGTCCGGTCTTCTCGTTTGGTGGCCAAAGTATTGGAGCACATTTGCATATAGATGACCATAGAAGGCATTTTTCTACTATTGTGAGACACTGCAGGGCTAAGCAACTTTTTGATGGATGACTGAGGACCCAAGGGTGAGGGCCAGCAATCTTTTAATGTCTGAGGAAACATTTGGAGTGGATTTTGTAATGGTGACAGGTTTCATTGGTGTGATAAACCTAAAGTTTACTCATTTTTAAAATCTTGTATATGTTCCTCCAGGTTTGTTACACCAAACTGGCAATCTGATTTCTGGGACCCCAAAGAAAGAATTTGTGAGCAGTTGCCTATTACTCACAACTGCCCCAGTGATGAAAAACCCCATTTTTGGGGGGTGGGGCACTGTGCTAAATTTTCCATGTTCTGTCTAATATTATGTTGCTGGCACAGGAGTGGGGCAATCCAGCTAACCTCAATTCCTTTTCCTCGTTCCTTAGACACATATTTCCTTTTCTAAGGCTGAAGTCAAAACCTCTTATCATGTTCACCAAATATATAGTTATTTTTTTTTCATGGGGTTTAAGCACAGTCAAGATATTTAAAATCCTTTTCTTCACATGGCACAATTTATTCTTTCTTTCATGTCTCACAACATTTCCTATTTGCGGAAAGCGGAATTGTGTCTTTCCCCATACGGAACTGTATACAAAGGATAATGCTGTTCTGTTTTGTCTGTTGACAAGATCTTCAAATCCTCCAGCCCCATGGACACATAATCAAAATTTTAAGGCGAATGTTTCCATCTATTTTTGTGTGTGTGTGTGTGTGTGTGTGTGTGTGTGTGTGTGTGTGTGTTGCAAGGATTTAGCTAAGACGTGACACCATGGAAACTAGCCCTAAGGTGATGATCTTGTTCCATCTAAACATTATCCTCTGACTTTCAATTTTGCCGGGGAATGAATAAATATGTGTGTACATGTGAAAAACTGTCCTTTTAGCAATTCATTTTAGCTTTTAGGATCCGGCTCTCTTGCTACAGAAGGCTGTATCAGAGTCCATATTTATGACAAAATGGATTCCTCAACAGGTGGTCACTGTTGGCAAACTCTGCAGGACTCTTTCTGAGGTCCATGTACAGGTAGACCTCGACTTACGACCACAATTGAGCCCAACATTTCAGTTGCTAAGTTAAGTGAGCTTTGCCCCATTTTACAACTTTTCTTGCCACAGTTGTAAAGTGAATCACTGCAGATGTTAAGTTAGTAAGATGGTTGTTAAGCAAATCTGGCTTCCCCATTGACTTTGCTTGTCAGAAGGTGGCAAAAGGGGATCACGTGACCCAGGGACACTGCAACCGTCATAAGTATGAGTCAGTTTCCACGAGTCTGAATTTTGATCACATGACCGTGAGGATGCTACAATGGTTGTAAGTCACTTTTTTTCAGTGCCGTTCTAACTTCAAATGGCCACTAAATGAACCGTTGTTAGTCAAGGACTACCTATGTATCCAATGTTTGCATACATAAATTATATATCCTCTCGCTGGCATTGCCCCACCTAAGATCAGGAGCAGCGGTGGGTTGCTCCCGGTTTGGCCCGGTTCTTAGAACTGGTAGTGGTGGCGACGGGAGGCTCCGCCCACCCACCTGGGACGCTTCTGCGCATGCGCGCGCAAACCGGTAGCAACGGGTTTTAGAACCCACTACTGATCAGGAGAGAAGTAGCAGCAGAGGAATAAGCAAGAGAATGATCCTTAATGTGCCCCAAGCCCACTGACTCAGATCTAGGATCAACTGGCAAGAACAAACATTCTTGAGAGTACACAAGAACAAAATCGAATTAAAAGACGGAGGAAAGAGATCATGAAGCAAGGAATTAAAGGAAGATATGGCTGAAGGATCTCACCTCCCTTATACTACTTGGAAGACCCTGAATAGGTTGAGAGTTGGGAGCCTAAATGTAAAACCAATATGTTCAGCTGGAGGCTCTTAGCGGATAACAACACACTGTGTGAATGTGGAGACAGAGCCCGTTCCATCTGCTGGCATGTCGTCTATTACCAGAAACATGAACCGATAATGACATATCTTTGGCCAACGACAAAGCCAAGAAGGTGGCTTTATTCTGGCGGTTTAAAGTTTAATCTAGATATAACTTAGACTTAGAATAATAACTTTATTGTCACTTTGAATGTATAATAATCAGCATACATTAAAATGAAATTTCGTTGCGTACAGATATGGAAGAAGAAGAATACATAAATTGTATATCAGGGAATTGCGCAGCGAGTGTCCAAATGACGTCGTAGATGCTGACACGAACCTGTAGTTTTATATAAATAAATATATTTTACAACAATACATTCAGCAAACTAGATAGTGAGGGAAAACAGGAGCATCCTGAGGTAAATCACAGAGCGCGCAGGGCGCACAGAAGAAAAAGGCGGGGAAAAAGGAAAACTCCCCCTCCACACCCACAGCAACCAATCACAGTGGAGATTGCCTCATGCAGGAGCCAGCACTCTTCAACCCATTAACCACAACTGTGTGTTCTGGCTCACTGCACAACCCCACAGCTCCAGCTACTAAGTTTAAGTATCTTAACATTGTACATGGATGATTACAGGTGCTCAATCGCTCTTTCTCACGCACAGTTTCATATGGATTTGTCTAGGAGTGGATCGCTCAGGTCAAATAGGGAGATTATGCTTTTTGCTCTTACATTACATTCGGGAATGGTGAAGTGGTGGTTTCTCTGCTTTCAAAGCTTATTAACAGAAGTACAGATTGTCCTCGACTTACAACATTTCTCTTATTGACCGTTCAAAGTTACAACTGCACTGAAAAAAGTGACAAGACCATTTTTCACACTTATGACCGTTGCAGCATCCCCATGGTCATGTGATTTGCATTCGGATGCTTGACATCCAGTTCATATTTATGATGATTGCAGTGTCCCAGAGTCATGTGATCCCCTCTTGTGACCTTCCGTCAAGGAAAATTAATGGGGAAGCCAGATTCACTTAACAATTGTTAGAGAGTGGGAATGACCACAGAAGACTGACTTCAGAACAGCTCTTTTTATTAGCTCAACTCAAGACAACCAGCAAAGCACGGTCTGACAGCTAGCTCTTTTATAGAGGGTTGTCAGACACAACAACCAATAGCGTTTGAGCATTCAAACACTGGACCTGAGTGAAAACATACAGTTCAGTTAGAGTTCAACTAAAACATAACAAATCAGGGTTCATTCAGAGTTCAGCTAAGCATAACAATTTATAGTTCATTTAGAGGTCAGTCAGAACACAACAACAATAGTGTTACTAACTGAACAGCTGCAGTGATTCACTTAACAAATGTGGCAAGAAAAGTTGTAAAATGGGGCAAAACTCACTTAACAAATTTCTCACTTCGCAACATAAATGTTGGGCTCGATTGTGATCGTAAGTTGAGGACTACATGTACTGCACTCTTTATAAGCTGTTTTCAGAAAAGTAACATTCTCATTCTGTAGCAACAAATCATTTTAACGTTGCATACATCTTATGGTGCACAAACATATTAAGGCATAAGCCACTCCACTTGATGAAAGAGGAGTAAACTGGATTTTTACAGGAGTAAAAAAAGCATCAATTCGGTTTTTTTTTAAACTTCTGTAAGCCACATGGGGTCACCAGGAGTGAGTTGGGCAGCCATGTGAATTTTCTTAATCAATCAATAAAAATAAAAATGACGGTGGATGGCTGAAAGGAAGTTATAAAAGATGAGCTCAAAAAGAAATGAAATGCAGAAGGCAGAGACAGGATGACTTACTTCCAACTTGGCCTTTGAGCGCTATTCCTGATGATGGTCACTTGCCTTCCATTTTTCCCAGCATTATGAATTTCTTGAGAGATTTGGGTCATCACATACAGATAGTTCTCTACTTACAACCATTTGTTTAGTGACCATTCGAAGTTAGGACAGCACTGAAAAAAGTGACTTCTGACCGTTATGATCATTGCAGCATCCCCATGGTAACATGATCAAAATTCAGACGCTTGGCAACCGGCTCATATTTATGATGGTTGCAGTGTCCTTGAGTCATGTGAACCCCTTTTGTGACCTTCTGATAAGCAAAGTCAATGTGGAAGCCAGATTCACTTAGCAACCATGTTACTAACAACTGCAGAGATTCACTTAACTGTGGCAAGAAAGGTCGTAAAATGGGGCAAAACTCACTTAACAAATGTCTCACTTAGCAATAGAAATTTTGGAGTCAACTGTGGTCGTCAGTCGAGGGCTACCTGTATTCTTTCTATGTTTCTTCTTTTACTTGCATCCAATTTTTGCATACATAAATCATGACATGGAAAACCACTGCCTACATATTTCCAATCTTTGTAGGTAGACAAATTGCAACATCTGATTATTTTTTCCAAGGCCTTCTTTGCTACTCTACCAAGTGATAGTCTCTGTCATATTGAGCCGAGGTGGCGCAGTGGTTAGAGTGCAGCACTGCAGGATACTTCAGCTGACTGCTAGCTGCAATTTGGCAGTTCAAATCTGACCTACAGGCATGTTATCGTGTTCTGTCAAATCTGGTTCTCCAGGAAGAAAGCAAGCCAAGGTACAAATTAAAGGAGATGGTAGAGGAGGAAGGATTAGAAATTGCATAACTGGTCCTTCTACCTAGTGGAGCACCTCAAGAAAAAAAACTCCCAAGCTGCTATGTTCAGGTGTCCAATGGCAACAGCTTACGGTGTTGCACCATTGTAGGTAAAGTAGATTTTACATGTCAATCAAATTTGCTATGCTTCTAATATGGACTATGGGTGGCTCAGCAGTTAAGCCAC
>QLTV01004294.1:1127862-1144829 GCA_003457575.1 Thermophis baileyi | reverse complement strand
AAAAAAAGCTAATGCAATTGCATTAACAGAGTGATTGAATCAAGATCAATGTGTGGTACTAGTACCGCTGCAAAAAGCCTTAGTAAGAATACTGCATTCAGTTTTGGTCACCACACTATAAAAAAGATGTTGAGACTCTAGAAAGATTGCAGAGAAGAGCAACAAAGATGATTAGGAGGCTGGAAGCCAAAACATATGAAGGATGATTGCAGGAGTTGGGTGTGTCTAGTCTATGAAAAGGACGAGGAGTGATATGATAGCAGTATTCTAATGGCTGCCAGGCTGCCATCCAGAAGAGGGGGGTCAATCTATTCTCCAAAGCACTTGAGGGCAGGACAAGAAGCCGAGGTGGCGCAGTGGTTAGAGTGCAGTACTGCAGGCTACTTCAGCTGACTGCTAGCTGCAGTTCGGCGGTTCAAATCTCACCGGCTCAAGGTTGACTCAGCCTTCCATCCTTCCGAGGTGGGTAAAATGAGGACCCAGATTGTTGGGGGCAATATGCTGACTCTGTAAACCGCTTAGAGAGGGCTGTAAAAGCACTATGAAGCGGTATATAAGTCTAAGTGCTATTGCTATTGCTATATTTCTTGATATAGGAAAATAATTCATAGCTTATACAGGAATGAACAAATCAAGGTACAGTACTTGCAAAATTACACATGTACATTCATAAGTCAATCCCATCATTTTTCTAAATTATTCAGTGATTTTTCATTTCTGCTTGGCCTGGGAAATATGGATTATATTATTGATATCAGTGGTGGGTTGCTACCGGTTCGCCCCGGTTCGGGCGAACCGGTAGCAGCAGCAGCGGGAGGCTCCACCCAGCCGTCCGGACATCATCACGGAGGATCTGCGCATGCGCAGAAGTGTCGTGTGTGTGCAAAACGAGCACACGCATGTTCACAGTTCCGAACCAGTAGCGAAGGAAAGTGAAACCCACTACTGATTGATATGGATGATATCTTTGTAAAGATCATATCCTTCTAGCATTTCTTAGCACAAATAGAAAAAATAAAATTGATTATCTTCTTCTTCTGTGTTACATTTTTTTCTAAATAGAACACTTTCAACTTTCTACTTTTATTAAGTAGCTTGTTTCTACTTTTATCTTTCCTGCATTTATTTATTTAGTTTGCAGATATTTTAAAAAATACCACCAAGAGGAAATGTAAGAGAAAAAAAAATAGAAAAAAGATTTACGACATGTATACATTTTGATAAATAATCAAAATAACACTAGATCATTGCTACCTATTCAAGTTTATTTTATCAATTTGAGTTTTCAAAATCATTATTAAAATCATGTCTATATTTAATAAGTAGCTAAAATGGCCAGTAAAATATGAATTGTAACTCAGAATGAGTTGAGCTTATTTCTCTAATATCAAATTCTATCTTTATTTAATCAATCAAACAAAAGCTAATATATTAAAGCCTTATATTAAGTGAAATTCATATTTAGGATGTAGTACAAGTCCGTGTGCAAAATTATATTCCACAAATGGTGTCCAAGTCGAATGAAATTCTGTATCAGACTTGTTTTAAAAATATATTTAAAATAAATAAAATAATGAAAAATAAAAGTAAAAATATAAAAATACTAGTAGCTGGATACCCGTGCTTCGCTACGAAACTATGTGATTGGGCTTGATAAATTGACAGTTAAACTTGAAAATTAATGAGTAGTTATGATCGGGCTTGATACATTGACACTTAAAGCTTGAAAATTTATGTAGAATGTGTAACTCCTTAGCATCAGACCATGTTAATATAAGGCAACTGGCAGTTGGAACAGAGTTCTTTTCAGATGGGGAGGGGGAGTAGAATGTCTAAACTCCCAGCCCGCAGGCCGGATGAGTCACACGCTGGCCACGCCCATGCCCGGTTTAGCGAAGGGGTAGCATCAGAGCGTGTTAATATAAGGCAACTGGCAATTGGAACACAGTTCTTTTCAGGTGGGGAGGGGGAATAGAAACTCATTAGCATCAGAGCGTGTTAATATAATACTCTATAAGAAATGCTAATGATCTGATGGTCATTTAGAAAAATCCTTTTTTTTAGCGAGCACCTAGAAGCCAAGAGGAACATACGTGCCAAGTTTCAAGTTTGTAGGCTTTACAGTTCTGGAGATTTCATGATGAGTGAGTGGTATTTGGCTTTTATATATATAGATTTATTTTTCACATGGATCCATGCTTTCACAGCTTAAAGGAACCAATAGGAAACTTTGATTTCCAATAGAAAGCATAAAGTGTCCTCACCACTGTTATATATACATTATTTTTATTTCTAAGTACCAATCAACATATATTATGTCCCTTTGGTGCTCCAAATGACAGAGTTATAAAAACATAATGAAGGATAGGCACAGCATAGAAGAAGGTGTGGAACTAATATCTCCTTTTCCCCCCTGAACTTTCTGTTTTGCCAGTGACCCATAAAGAGAGGAGCCAGGCACCAGTTTATCAATTATACAGACACTGCTGACAGACAAATACCTTAGATAGGGTGATAGAAACTGCTAACTAAAAATTCCAGCCATTTTCAGTGGCTATAAAAATGGACGTACAAGCTTTCAGTAAAATGAATCATATCTGCAGTTATCTGCATCTTCAGGGAGATTGGTATCAATTTATTGAAGAGCTTGATGTTGTTCTGGATCCCTCTGTCCATCGTTATTGAAATATTAACAATAAAGTTGCTAAAATTACAGAGAGATGACATGTTTTTCCAGAGCAGGTAGAAATAGATACCTTTTCTTGATATTAATTAGAATGAGACCAGAGCAGGCTTTTCCCAATGCCTGGACCTTTATGCTTTTGTGACAGAATGTTCTTGGTGCAAAACTATCATATCACAAAGAAGCTTTGAAATATTATAATTTAAGAAAGTAAAAAGTGGAGAAAGAAAACAGTAGAGACCCCCAATTTTCAAAAAGGTAGTGGTTTAAAGTTTGTCAAACTGACAGATATAAAAAAAGGGAGATGAAATACATTCCAACCTGTTTTAACCTGCAAACCACCCAGAGTCACTCAAGAGTTGACAGCTGTTAGAAATTAAAACTCAAATAAACTACAAATAAAACTATCTCTGCTTTATAGGCAAGGGAGAGAAAGGAAGAGGTGTACAACCACTGCACATTGATAAAGAAGAAATATATCTAATTTTGGTTGCCAGTTTTGCTACACAATCCACTTTATCTTAAAATCTGGCCATTAAAAGAATTCTATCTGCCTTAGGTTTACATCAGTAGTTGTTACAGGTAGTCCTCGACTTACGACCACAATTGAGCCCAAAATTTCCATTGTTAAGCAAGACATTTGTTAACTGAGTTTTTGACCCATTTTACAACTTTTCTTGCCACAGTTGTTAAGTGAATCATTGCAGTTGTTAAGTTAGTAACATGGTTGTTAAGTGAATCTGGCTTCCCGGTTGACTTTGCTTGTCAGAAGGTCACAAAAGGGGATCACATGACCTTGGAATACTGCAACCGTCATAAATATGAGTCAGTTGCCAAGCATTTGAATTTCCATCAGGTGACTCTGGGGATGGTTGTAAGCGTGAAAAACTGTCGTAAGTCACTTTTTTCCAGTGCCATTGTAACTGTCACTAAATGAACTGTTGTTAAGTCGGAGACTACCTATACATATTTTTTCATGTATAACTGCATTTCAGAATTCTGCAGTAGGTTTCCATTTCAGACAAAACTACCAAATTCAAAATGCTTTTGTGTTCTCGCCCTGCCTCATTTAACAGTTGTAACTATATTTTGTTTTTAAAGAGGAAACGCTTGGACACCCAGAGAGGGTGTGTGTGTGTGTGTGGGGGGGGGAAGTAAAAAACTTGAAGTATGCTTAGAGATAGCTGATCTTGTGCCTGGAAATGCTAGCAGTCTCGAAATCCAAAGGTGTGTTGATTTTGGCTGAATGCAACCGTCGAGTACCGAGTGACATTTACCTGTGCAGGTAGCATCTTGGATTTCAACACAAACTAATCTAAGCATACTTGTGGCATCCATCATTTCCAATGACCCAAGTAAAGGGCAGCACGTCCACTTGTCTGCTCTTGCAGTCAAGCAGGATAGCAACTCGCAATTATGGTTAGCAATTCGTCCGGGGGTACACAAGGAAGGGATGACCCGTGCTTTGCACATATTGTCAAACAAAGAGAGACTTAGATCATGACAAGAATGTACGCCCCCCCCTCCCGCCAGCTTTTGCTCGACCAGGAATCACGTTCTATCTTGAGAAAAATAAAAGAACATCTCCCTATCAGTAGGCATCTACCTGTTTTGGCACTGCTTAACAAAAACACATTTGGAATGAACTTTAGTTTTAGGTGTCAAGCTAGCATGTTAGCAACCAAATGACAGCCAGAGAGATAGAGACCTAATGAAAGAATTTGCAGGGAATAGAGAGAAAACAAAAGGGAACTCTGAAAGAGAGTGTAAAAGATACATCTCTTTCCATTCCCTTTGCCATGGCGTTGAGTTGACCTCTTAGGTCCTGATTCAATTAAAAATACTGGGAGGAGAAAACATACTTTTTAATTTCTTTGATTATATAAAAAAGGAAGAAAAGGGGAGAAAAGCAAAGAACAAAAAAAAAAAGTCCCCAGAATATAAAATTTCTATTGTATGAACTAAACTATTCTTATGTAGGTATTCACAACATACTACTTAATTATAATGAAATGGCTAAAGTTTAAGTCAGTTTGCTTGACAATAAGAACATAGAAGAAATGAAGAATGTGGATTAGCACGTTTAGCCCAAATGTCCTGGAAATGGCAGGAAAAAGTTTGTTCAAATATAGAAATATGGAAGGGTCTCTTCAAATGATGGCATAATTAATGTTGGTTAGATGTCCCTCACTTTCTAATAAAAATATAGAATATTCATTCCCTTTGTCCTGTTAGTTTCCAAATTAACAGTGCATTTTTCCAAAGCATAAGCATTTCCAAAAATTAATGCATCTTAAAGAAGAAAAAATAAAAAAAAAATCAAATACTTGTGGACCAAAAAGGAATTCATGATCCCTTATAACCATATCACACAAACCATGGATACTTTGATCACTGTATCTTCTTCAATTGGCTAAACCTAACAATTTGTTCCTCAAAATAAATAAATAAATAAATAAATAAATAAATAATTGCATAAGCATCTAGCAATGACATAATACTTCTGTTGAATTAATCATAGTTCAAAATCTATAGAAATTTTGCCAGGGCTCTGTTAATGGCAGAAATTTCACAGCCTAGATAATAGAGGAGAAATGCAGGAAAATATTAACTAGTGATAAAATGGGATGAATGTAACGGAAGAGAGGAACCCCAAGACTTCATAGTGAGTGGCACTTAAAAAAATTGAATTATGACTTGATACGTTCTATATCAAGTATTTTTCAAACTAGCCAACTTTAAGATCACTGTGTTATAAAGAAGATTTTGAGTCTCTGAAAAAAAGTGCAGAGAAGAGCAACAAAGATGATTAGGGCCCTGGAGGCAAAACATATGAAGAGTGGTTACAGGAATTGGGTATGTCTAGTCTAGTGAAAAAAAGGAGTAGGGGTGACATGATAGCAGTATTCCAATATCTCAGGGGCTGCCACAAAGAAGAGGGGGTCAACTTATTCTCCAAAGCACCTGAGGGCAGGACAAGAAGCAATGGGTGGAAACTAATCAAGGAGAGAAGCAACCTAGAACTAAGGAGAAACTTCCTAACAGTGAGAACAATTAACCAATGGAATGCCTTGCCTTCAGAATTTGTCAGGGCTCCATCACTGGAGGCTTTTAAGAAGAGAGTGGACAGTGTGGAATGGTATAGAGTCTCCTGCTTGAGCAGGGGATTGGACTAGAAGACCTCCAAGGTCCCTTCCAGCTCTGTTATTCTGTTAAGATGTGTGGACTTCAACATCCTGGCTGGGGTATTCTGGCAGTTGGAGTCTGCACATTTAAAGTTGCCAAGCTTGAGAAACACTGTTCTAGTGCTACATTAGGTTCTGAATTAGTTAGGTTGCGAGCTTGTATCTAGATTTCGAAAGGAGTTTATCTCTGTACTCTTGGCAAAAGATACATGAAATGCAACTAAAAAAACACCATTTGATCTTATTAACTTTCGTAGGCACAGTTTATGAATTTTAAAAGTAGGATGACATAATATTGCTAATTTTCAATCCCATATCACTGTTATCTAGGCACATATTTGAAACATTTTTGTTAGTGTTGATGTATGACATTTCATGCCAATATTCCATTTCTTAAGGATGGCAATTTTTATGC
This sequence comes from Thermophis baileyi, assembly GCA_003457575.1. Taxonomy (NCBI): domain Eukaryota; kingdom Metazoa; phylum Chordata; class Lepidosauria; order Squamata; family Dipsadidae; genus Thermophis; species Thermophis baileyi. The sequence goes on along the minus strand of QLTV01004294.1, from coordinate 1,138,546 downwards.
TTTCTACGTTCACTGAACTGTTTAAAGCGATCTGAGAAGCAATTACAGTACTAACAGTTTTATATCAATAAATACACAACAAAATTGTGTGACCTAGAAATGGAAAAAGATTGCTACATAGTACATTTTATTTATTTATTTATCAAAGTTATTTGTCGTATATTTATTTATTAAATTTATTTACTGCCCATCTCATCGTTGAAGAGATTCTCTATATAGTAGTATATGGTATACATCCATACTAAGAAACAGATATAAAAGAGAATGTGCAAATTAGAAAAATATTGCATTAATTCCTCATTCCAACTAACTTTTGGTGAAGGTCAAGAGACTTACATGGAGAAAATGCCAAATAAAAATGCAACTGTCTGAAGTGGTAACAGAACAGGTAAATATTAACAATGGGTAATAGAAGGCACTCATAAGAAGCACCTGTTGGTCCTCTGTGGGATTCCTGAACATAAAAATTGGACATCAATAATCTCAACCATAAAAAGATGGTGGTCAAGTTGAGTAGGGAGAATGTATTTGTGTATAATGGATGATTCGGTAACATTATCTGGCATGCTGGAATTTATTAGAATCTGTAATTGTATTCTGATCTCAATTTGGATTTGCAAGGTAGCAGGAAGGAATAGGAACATATTCATGTGCAACTGTCAGGCGTGAAAGATCAAGTTCATATATGAAAGTCCAATTAAACTTGATTTATTGTTACTCATGCCTATGCACAGAATATTCTCAACTAACAGCACCTGCTTGGAGTTAGATCAGGTTCAATGAAATTCAAAGGATGTTGGACTTAGATCGCTTGTGGCTACATAGGGATTCTAGGCTTATGCCTCTTTTAACTCCGACCCCAGGTTCTGCCACTCCTTCTCCTATAGAAGGAGTCTCCAAACTTGGCAACTTTAAGAGACTTGTGGACTTCAACTCCCAGAATTTCTCAGCCAGTCTTAAAGTTGCCAAATTTGGAGACCTTGCTGTAGGAGAAGGAGTGGCAGAACCTTGGGGTGGAGTTAAAAGAGGGATCAGCCAAGAATCCCTACATAGCCACAAGCGGTCTAAGTCCAACCCCCTTTGAATTCTGTTGAATTCATATGCATCCTTGTGATTTGCTAGTATTATAGAATTATTGAAGTAATATCTTTAGAAAACTAAATAAAATCTTTAGAAAACACTTTTTCCACACCATCTTGTCTGTTATGATACCCTTGACAAACATCAAACATATTTGCCAATTTGCTGCAGAAGATGCTGGAATTAAAGGCTTCAGGGTTTCACAAATGCTCTGAGAATGAGAAATCCAAGAATTTTCCATGGTTGTATTTTGCAGTCACAACAGAAGATAGTCTCTTCAAGAGATGGGCAATTGTAGACAATCGGACATGAAACGGTCCTTTAAACCTATAATAATCCAGAGAGAGCAGAAGAACCTCATAGCCAGCAACAGAAGTCTCCACAACATATATAACTTACGGACAGTGCAGGAGAAGAGGAATTGGCACAAATGAAAAGAGCACAGAAAGACAAAGGGCAGCACGTGGAGGTACGAGTGAACAAGGAGTGGTTCATGGGCCGAATTACAGCAGTCGAAGTGGGCAAGCAGATGGTCCATTGGAAGGTGAAATTTGATTACGTCCCAACTGATGTTACCCCAAGGGATCGATGGGTGGAGAGAGGCAGCGAGGATGTGCGGCTGATGAGGCCCCCATCTCCAGAATGCCAAAGCCCAGATACGCAGCAGCAGGAGGAGCAGCAGCAAGGAGGAGAAGCAGCAGCAGATGAATGGTCCTTCTGAACCTTCTACCTCTGAGTATGCCCGAATAGAGCCAGATACCACTGGACCCGGCAGCAGCCAAGAGAACGCGGACTTGTTAGCCCAGTCCCTATGGAATTGCTTGCGTTATTTCTTGCCCCCCAATTTCCCCATCTCCAAGAAGGATTTGACTTCCATGAGCTCACAAGAGTTGGTGGCATTCCCTTTGAGTACTTTAAACAATACGAGGTGGGTCTGCAGAACTTGCGCAACTCCTATCAGACCCGTGCAAGTGGTTCAGATCCAAGCCTGCGAGGAGAAATTTCACATCCTGGAGCAGAAGGTCAGAGAGACAAATGACAAGCTTCAGAAACTGAGGACAAACATCGTTGCTCTACTCCAGAAAGTACAAGAAGATATTGATTTCAATTCAGAAGATGAACTGGATGCTTACATCGAGAACTAGACACAAGAACAGTTTTTCCCCAAACGCCATCACTCTGCTAAACAAATAATTCCCTCAACACTGTCAAACTATTTACTAAGTCTGCACTACTGTTAACCTTCTCATCGTTCCCATCACCCATCTTCTCCCACAAATGACTGTATGACTGTAACTTTGTTGCTTGTATCCTTACAATTTATATTGACTGGTTCCTAATATGATTTGATTGCTTATTTGTACCCGGACTATTATTAAGTGTTGTACCTTATGATTCTTGATGAATGTATCTTTCCTTTTATGCACACTGAGAGCATATGCACCAAGACAAATTCCTTGTGTGTCCAATCACACTTGGCGAATAAAAAATTCTATTCTATTCTATTCTATTCTATTCTATTCTATTCTATTCTATTCTATTCTATTCTATTCTATTCTATTCTATTCTATTCTATTCTATTCTATTCTATTCTATTCTATTCTATTTTCAGACCTTTGTTTCCAAGCAATATTAGTTGAGACATATAAGCTCCCACTTAGAAGGTTGTCATTTGTGCCACTTCGAAGAAACTGAGACACCTGACCATAAATACCAGCTAACAGATTTCATCTCAGATTGTTTATGTAAATTAACAGATTAACAGAGTTGGAAGGGACCTTATTGGTCATCTAGTCCAACCCCCCACTCAAGCAGGAGACCCTACACCATTTCTGACAAATGGCAGTCCAATCTTCTTTTGAAAGTCTCAAGTGATGAAGCTCCCACAACTTCCGAAGGCAAGCTGTTCCATTGGTTGATTGTTCTCACTGTCAGAAAGTTCCTCCTTATTTCTATGTTGAATCTCTCCTTGTTCAGTTCCCATCCATTATTCCTTGTCTGCCCTTCAGGTGCGTTGGAAAATAGCTTGACCACCTCCTCTCTGTGGCAGCCTCTCAAATATTGGAAGACTGCTATCATGTCTCCCTCGGTCCTTCTCTTCACTAGACTAGCCATGCCCAGTTCCTGTAACCATTCTTCTTATGTTTTAGTCTCCAGTCCCCCTGATCATCCTGGTTGCTCTCCTCTGCACTTTTTCTAGAGTCTCAACATCTTTTTTATAGTTTGGTGACCAAAACTGGATGCAGTACTCTAGGTGTGGTCTTACTAAGGCTTTATAGAGTGGTATTAGTACCTCTTTTTTATGGTGGTTTCCTGATATGAACGGTCCTTCTAACCTCCAGTCTGAGTACAGACAGCTAAAACTGCCAAGCAGACTGGGAATCACAAGCAAAGACCATTCACTTTCTTAAAGGAGAACCTATGGAAGAGAATATTTACAGAATTCAAAATAACAGAGTTGGAAGGGACCTTGGAGGTCTTCTAGTCCAAAACCTTGCTCAAACAGGAGACCCTATACCATTCCGGACAAATGGCCGTCCAATCTCTTCTGAAAAACCTCCAGCGATGGAGCACCCACAACTCCTGAAGGCAACCTGTTCCACTGGTTAATTGTTTTCACTAACAGGAAATTTCTCCTTAGTTCTAGGTTGGATCTCTCTTTGATAAGCTTCCATCTGTTACTTTTTGTCCTGCCTTCAGGTACTTTGGAGAATAGGTGGCCCCCCCCTCTTCAGTGTGACAGCCCCTCACAAATATTGTAAGATTTGTAGCTCAGGGTTGAAGCAACACATGTATATCTGGACATCCTGGTGTTAGGAAAGCAAGCCAGGAACAGGATGAAGATTCAACTGAAAAAGATGCAGATATTATTCTTCTGTTACGCATATAGGTATCACATCTCAAGTCAAGACACTTTTATAAATAAAATATCCCACCGATCCCCCAGAGAAACCTTTGGGGAATTTAGCGAGGGTGTGTTTTTGTAAGATATTTCCGTTCAATTAGGCCACACCAACCAGGCTTTATATAAAAGGCAGCCGAGGGATGCCGCCAGCGAGCGCAGGACGGCTCTGTGGAAGTGAGAGTCAGCTGTAACGATAACAAACCAGCACCGGTTGCAAATGTCATCACCTCTTCTTCTTAATCAAAAGGCTTTGAATCCCTTCTCCAGGCACGTCTTCTGGAAATGAGGGGACGGCTGGAAGAATCATTTGAATGTGGCAGCCCTTGATAATGATGAAATGAATAAAAGGTTCTCTTCTTTTTGTTGTTGGGCGAGGACGAATTCAGTGTACGGCTCATGAAAAGACAGTGGTTTAATAGTGCCGGTGGTAGCCACAAACGCTTCTAGTTATCCACCGTACAGCCTTCTTTGCGGAGATAATGGCTGCAATAAGGGGTTCCCCTCCGCCTTCCCCCGAGTCTGAGAGAACAGAGGAAAGCTTCCTGCTAGGCCAGAAAAACCTGCCAGAACCAAGGGCAGGTTCACACCGTTATTTTTGGGAGCTTTCTGAAATGCAGGCCATGTGGCAAAGCTGTGTCCTGAAGCATTGGCTCGGGAGCCAATTGAGCATGGCGTTTCATGTATTTTCTGAAAGCCACTGATGGAGACGAGAGCTTTGACAAGGAAGCCAGAGAGGGATGGGAGGCCTTCCTTGAATATGATTCTTCCTTAAATCATGTTGGTCCTTTTGTTTGAGTAGCCTCCATCCCCACTCCTTCACCCTCTGTGAGGTTATATCGGAGGCAATTCCCAGTGACAGCAGCTACTGCAAATTCTCACCAGAATCTACCCTACTTTACGGAAATCAAAATAGGGGCCAAAGTAGAGGTAGCAATAGGTCCTGCAGGATTAGCAGGGGGATGATACATGCCAAGGGTTGGCTGGTCTGACATACACATTAGCTGTAGTGGAGAAAGCTGCCTACATAGTAGACAGTAGATTTAATACTGCCTATTTGAAGTTATGTTGAGATGTGGAATCCTTTGCTGTATCTGAGCTTGGTTGTTTGCTTGCAGACATTTCATTACCTGACTAGGTAATATCATCAGTTGTGCTGGGGGTGGGTTTTGCTCCCTATTTATACACAGCAGCTTGCCAGTGTTGGTGGGAGTCTGGTTTTATCCTTGATAGTGTCTTGATTAGGGTATTGTTTTCTGCTTGATCGTTTGTCTGGTGTTAATCCCAGCTTATCTGGTGGTTGGCTGCTGGAGATAATGTATTCTGATCTTTTTGTTTCCTCTGTAGCTATTTTTTTATTTTAAAAATGGTCACCTTTGAATGTGTGTAAATGTGGTTTGTCTCTGTGTGTCTACTGATGGCTGATTTGTTGAATGACAAGCTTCCAGGAATTCTTTAACTTTTATAGATTTAGCTTGGTTTAAGGTGCTCACAGTTTCCCAGTTGAAACTATGGTTGAGTCTGTCCATGTGTTGTGAGATCATCAACAACATCTTCAAAGGAATAAAATTTACAAACAATAACACACTCCCCTTCCTGAATATTCTCATCAGTAGAGGAAATGATGGCAAAGTAGAAAAATGTCTATCGAAAAACAACCCACACTAACCAAGTGTTCCACCACCAAAGTAACAATTGAATCTCCCACAAGAGGAGCTGTCTAAGAACATTTTTCAGATGAGTGCAAACATACTGCAAGAACAAAGAACACTAGAAAAAGAAAAAGACCACCTACATAACCTCTTACAACACAATGGATACCCATGCAACTTTATTGTTGATTGAGCATTCAATCCACTACAGCATAACCAAATACATGCTATGAAAAAGGTAACACTAACTATACATCAAAAACATCTCAGAAACAACCAACTTGGCATCACCATGACACACAAACCAACTAACGCCCTCACAAACATCTTAAGTAAACCAAAACTCAGTAGCCCAAGAATTAAAAACAGGAGTCAGCTACAAAGTATGATGTAAGAACGGAAACAGTACTGTGTAGGGCACAGAGGCCGAAAACTAGCAGAACGCATCCATGGACACCAATTAGCAGTCAGAAGACATGATGAAAACTCCTTAATGTCAGAACACATGGATAGACTCAACCATTCTCCCAACTGGGAAACTGTGAGCATCCTACCTAGACCAAGCTAAATCCAAAAACACTAGAGAATTTCTGGAAGCTTGTCATTCAGACAAATCAGTCATCAATAGATACTTTACATATTTGTATTTACACTCCATTCAAAAGGGACAATAATAAGCTAAGAAGAAAACAAAACAAAAAAAACCTAAAGCACATCTTCTCAAGAAACTAACAATTAGATAAGCAGGGATGAATACCAGACAAACAATCAAGCAGGAAACAATACTTCTCAACCCCCAGAATTCCCCAGATAGCCATAGGGAATTCTGGGAATTGAAGTCCACAGGCTTTACAATTGCCAAAGTTGGACTCTCCTGGCTTAGAGTTCCTCTTTCCCAAAAAAATCTAGGTCCTAAAAGGCCTGACTGTACTTCTTTATCTCTAGGGGGTACCCTTATAAAACCATTAATCACAGAAGCCAAGTAGAGTTTTGTAGCTATACATCCTGTTCTAATCCTGATAACCGCAACAACACACCCCTTTCTCATTCAATTTTCAAAAGCCTGAACTACTAAAGGAGGAGTAAATTTAACTGAGGAAACTGTTTCTGTCATGCTAGCGTACAACACATTTAGCTTAATCAGAGAAGCTATTTTTAAATGTTCAGATACTTTTGTCTTCTATTTATAACCTTTAATTCTTAACACAAAGAAGGCTTGTCTAGAAAGTCTGGTTAGTCTTCTGGATTCCAGTCTCGGGGATCAAAGAGAACCCCAGCCAGAATTGTCATTCATTTCAACATCTTGTTTTGTCAGACAAGATTTGGTGCTACAGGTTTAGCAAAATAAAATTAAAATTAAAAAAAAAAAAGAAAACAAACAAAACTTGTTCCCCTCAGAGTAATGAACATTTTCCAAATGGCCCTTTAGAATATGTTTTGCAATGCTATCAGCTTTTCAAGCACTGTCCCCTATGAGCTGAGACAGTGCCCATGGGGACAAGGGGCTGTTGATACTACACCTTATGTCCTGCTCTACTGTGCTCTTTATAATAGTGTTTCCCAGCCATGGCAAATTCCAGGTTTGTGGCTTTCAACTCCCAGAATTCTCATCAATGGCTATGCTGGCTGAGGAATTCTGAGAGCTGAAGTCCATCCTCTTGGAAATAACTATGGCTGCTCTGTAAGGACTCAAGGACCCACCTTATAATTCGTCACCTGCTAAAGTATCTGGGAAATTCTGATTTTTTAAAATGTATAGCTGCTGTTATCAGATCAGTATGACTCAGCCTCCTTGAATGTAACTAAATTTTGTTATACTGCCTGTAAAATTAGGCAGACTTTGATTATCCAGTGGTGAATCCAGCGCCAATTGATATATTTTATCTTGTTTTGTTTTTACCTTATTTTTTATTTTTGATGTATTTTTATTTGCAACTCTAGACAATAACTGTAATAAAATTTTTCCTTCCTTCCTTCCTTCCTTCCTTCCTTCCTTCCTTCCTTCCTTCCTTCCTTCCTTTTTTCAGCCCTTAGAGAAGGCTGTAAAAGCACTGTGAAGCGGTATATATGTCTTATTGCTATTGCTATTCTTCCTTCCTTCCTTCCTTCCTTCCTTCCTCCGTTCCCTTCCCTTCCCTTCCCTTCCCTTCCCTTCCCTTCCCTTCCCTTCCCTTCCCTTCCCTTCCCTTCTCATATATTGATAAATGTTTAATATATATTGCATTTTCAAACACCCAAGCCTGTCATTTTGCTACTAATACTTGAGTTCTTTTAGAAATTGGAATAACAACTCCATCTTTATTTACAGGACCATTTCCAATGGTGTCTGCGTCTGCCAAAAAAAGCAAAAATGGCACTGTGACCACCCAATCAAACTTCATTCTTTTTCATGACTATCTTGACGCAAGTAAAAAAGAGGTGATTGCCTGCCTCTCCCCCCCCACCCCTCTTCCCACAGATGCCTCAATCATTTTCATTGTGAGAAGACAGCATCAGAAATGTGTGCCAAATCTCTTGAAACTTCAGAGATCTCACCATCACCATCTCACATAAAATGTTGAAACCATAGGTATGGTTGCCTAAATTTTTACCCAGTCTCAGGGCAGAAGACTGCAAACCTCATGCTCTTATGAGATCTGGCCCATCTTAATAGCAATAGCCATAGCACTTAGACTTATATACCGCTTTACAGTGCTTTCCAGCCAGGGATGAAATTCAAAATTTTTCCCTACTGGTTCTGTGGGCGTGGCTTGGTGGGCGTGGCAGGGAAAGGATTCTGCAAAATCCCCATTCCCACCCCACTCCAGGGGAAGGATATTGCAAAATCCCCATTCCTACCCACTCTGGGGCCAGCCAGAGGTGGTATTTGCCGGTTCTCCGAACTACTCAAAATTTCCGCTACCAGTTCTCCAGAACCTGTCAGAACCTGCTGAATTTCACCCCTGTTTCCAGCCCTCTCTAAGCGGTTTACAGAGTCAGCCTATTGCCCCCAACAATCTGGGTCCTCATTTTACCGACCTCGGAAAGATGGAAGGCTGAGTCAACCTTGAGCCTGGTGAGATTTGAACTGCCAAATTGCAGGCAGCTGGCAGTCAGCAGAAGTAGCTTGCAGTATTGCGTTCTAACCACTGCGCCATCACAGCTCGTAAAATTCTTACAGGCAATCCTCGATTTACGATCGCGATTGAGCCCCAAATCTCTGCTGTTAAGGAAGACAGTTGCTAAGTGAGTTTTGCCCCATTTTATGACCTCTCTTGCTACAGTTGTTAAGTGAATCACTGCAGTTGTTAAGTTAGCAACACAGTTGTTAAGTGAATCTGGCTTCCCTATTGATTTTGTTTGTCAGAAGGTCGCAAAAGGGGATCACACAATCCTGGGACACTGCAACCATCATAAATACGAGCCAGTTGCCAACTATCTGAATGGAGATCACATGACCACGTGGATGCTGCAATTATCATAAATGTGAAAAAGGTTCGTAAGTCACTGTTTTCGGTGCCGTTGTAACTTCCAACGGTCACTAAACGAACTGTTGTAAGTCGAGGACTACCCTGTACTTTGAATTTACTTTGACAGGCCCAGAAATTACTGCCTTGCCAACTACTATTTAATATACTTGCTCCCTTATTTTTTTTTTGCAAAAACATTGATGTAAAAGGGAAGCAGGAAATTAATGGCAGACCATTCCTTTAATTCAGTGACAGTTTTTCTAAAAATCACACATATCCTTGTAGCTCTAAATTAGGCTTCTGCCTGCCAGTCACCCCTTCTTGGTCCTTGGTTTGCACTTTTATGAATCTTCATTGTCTCATTTCCGAAGAACTCTTTGTTACAAATTAGAAGAACATCAACTGAAGTTCTCAGTTGGACATCTTACACCTGCATAAGGATGACCCTTGCTGGATCAAGCTATTTTAGTCCCAATTTTAATCTCACATTTTGTGGCTCAGTGGTTCCGTTGCAGAAGCCGGTACTGAAGACAATAGACTCCTTTTTCTCTCACTTTCCACCGAACAATATTTAAAGGGGATGATGGAGTTTTAATGTGAGTTTTTAACGCCCCTGAGCCAACATGTGTGAATTGGGCAGCCATCTATACATTTGTTTTTATGAATAAAAATAACTGAATAAACAAAGACTTCAGTCTATGCTTCAGGAGGTAGTTAGCAACCCTTGGTAGTCTGATTCCCCATGAACAATTGTGAGCGAGAGGGGCAGAATTTTAAATTCGACAAATAAATAAAACAAACAGTTCTACTCCCTTTTCCTACAGTCATTCCAATTTCACTGCAACCGCTGGCATTGCATTTAAGCTGTGTGTTGGGGAAAAAAAGGAACAATAAAAGTTTTTTTTCTTTCTTTCTATTAGTCTGGCACCCTCCTGAAATATAATCCATGCATTTCTCTCCTGCTAGTAAAGCCCCCAACCCCTTTCTTGGTAGAGCAAAAATAAAAAGCAAGGGGAAGAATAAAAAGATTGACTCCCTCCACACCAAACTGGAGAAAACAAATTGTTTTCTCTCTATGCGGCCCAAAAGTTACCAATCCTATTGCATTATGGCTGAGGCTTTTCCGCATTCCTTCCATCTGAAAGAGTATTTGAAGTTACCCAGAATCCCCCCGTGGGTTGTTTTTTTCCTGACTGCAGACCTTGATTTTATCATCCTAATAAAGACCGAGGTGAGCGACACACCACGATTGGGGGGCTGTGATGAGATTTTGGGGTGTCCCATCAGTGGCCGTTTACAACTGCCGAGTATAATGGAGAATGTTAAACAGGAGTGAGGGAGGGGGAGAAGCCAGGAAGTGCCTGTGTATAACTAAAATCCTGCCTACTAGATTTGTTTAGTGTGCAAGAGTGATTAGCAATTGCTAGTGATTAGTAATTTTCTCCCACAGATAGCTTTGCTGCATTCCCGTCGAGCGTCATGCACACAGGATTTCGGTACTGTGTTGCAAAGGCAGAAAACACCATGTGTATGTGTGTGTGTATGTGTATGTGTATGTGTATGTGTATGTATATGCAGAGAGAGAGAGAGAAAGAAAGAGG
>QLTV01004294.1:1108726-1127639 GCA_003457575.1 Thermophis baileyi | reverse complement strand
TATATATATATTTGGCAGGCTTCCCACCCCCCAAATACTTCTCCTTTAGTGTTATTGTTATAAACAAGCAGCCTAATCGCCCCAGCGAATAAACAAGGGGGAAAAAAGTGTGTGCCCGTTTCTGATTTATTTTGTATACACGCAGGGAGAATTGTTCCACCGAAATCAAAGTTTGTAGGAAGATCAGGGCTAGATTAAAGGACATTGGAGGCGGGGATGAGGGTAGGTGGGTTTGGAAACTTCGGTGAGCTACACGGCTTAGAAACGGAGCTCAGCGGCCTCCTGAAGTCAGGAATTTGTAATTTGTAACTCCCAGCACTCGCACGGGGCGTCACAATTGTCGGAACAGCTTTGTGCGTGGGGCTCTGTTTTTGCTCTGTCACAATCCTATAAACCGGGGTTGTTTATTTCAAAAACGCTCTGCAGGTGCTCAAGTCAAGATGGCAGCTGGGTTGGAGGGGGGGGGGGCGAAGCAAAAGGAGGAACAAGATGGCGCCATCCAATTCTACATGCAGTCTTCGACTTATGACTGGTTGCTTAGCAACCATTGGAAGTTACGACGGCCTTGTCTTGGGGCTACTTATGACCCGGATTCTGACATTCTGATGATTCCCCGCCTTCCTAGGATCACACGACTATATTTTGAGTGCTAGGCAACACGGCTGCACTTTAGGGCCATTTGCAGTGTCCTGGGGTTACCTGACTATGTTTTACAACAATTTTGCTAAAAACAGGAGCTTCCGGGTTTAGGCAAAATCATCCATATGCAACCATCTACCTCAGTGGTTCTCAACCTTTCTAAGGCCGCGACCCCCCCGTGACCCCCCTGCCACGACCCCCCCGCTGCCGCGACCCCTGCCCCCTCCCTGCGTGGGATGAGGTGACAAAGGGGGCATGGCACCAGGGGTGAAATGCTCCCGGTTCGGGCTTGCCTGCGGGTCGCCGGACAGCTGATAGCGACGGAAGCGGGAGACTTCGCCTGGATGCCGCCATTTGGGTTCTTTTACCCTCTGCGCATGCGCAAAGCATTCTGCGCATGCGCAGAGGGTAAAAGAACCCAAATGGTGGCGTCCGGGCGGGTGGGCGAAGTCTCCTGCTTCTGTTGCTACCAGCTGTCCGGTGACCCGCAGGCACGGACGAACCGGGAGCATTTCACCCCTGCAGTGACGGTGGCACCAAGATGGCGGGCTAACGCACACGGCGACCCCTGTGAAATGGTCGTTCGACCCCCAAACGACCCACAGGTTGAGAACTGCTGATCTACCTGTTCGCTAGTTGTCCATTGCTACACTGCAGAAGGAGGATTAAGAGATTAAAAACAAAGCTTAAAGAGATAAAAACAAAGGGGGTCCAAATGATTTAATAATAAAAGCAATTTTTTATTTGTTAAGTTAATAAATAGGTTTACTGTTGTAACCACAAGTCATGATAATGGGTTCTCCTGATTTGCAATTCCCTTAGGTTGATCTGCCTTGATCTGGGATGTAGCAACGCTGGTGAAACTCAAAATGAGTAACCATTCTGATTTTGTGGCAGTGATCTAGGATGATGTAGTACTAGTTAAGATTGTGGACCAGAAGAGGGAAGCCATAAATTCAGGTTCTCCTGCAACCAGACTTTGGGCTTGTCATTTTCTCTCAGCCTGTTAAGAGACAGTCTGGAGAAGGAAATGCCATGAATGCAATCTTGTGCCCTTGAAGGAAAAAATGGGCTGTAAATATTTTCCTTGAATGAAAAAATGGGATATAAATATAATAACTAAATAAATAAACCCCACTGGGTCAATTTCAGGGCAACTCTGGCTGTTACCCTGACCCACCTCATGGAGATGTTCTGACTTTAACCTGGAGGGAAACTCAATATTTAGTACCATGTCTGGAGTGCCTAAGTTCCTAAGGAGAAGTGGGCAGTGAAGCTGACACAAAAGCCATTATAATATATCTTTCATTGTGTGCACATATGTCAGAGCGTTTGCAGCGTGACTACTATTAGGAGACAACCCAGGAGCAAAACACAGCACACAGAGCCTTAGACATATAACAGTGGTTTATATACAAGATATATACAGAAATATATGTGGTAGGCAAATACCAATCAATTTACTTCTTAACTCTACACAGAGAACTCAGCAATGGATACCGGACACAAGGAGAGAATGAGAATACACGAGGAGAGAGGATACGCCCTCTCCTGGCTGCCTTATATAACCACCTCTTAAAGTGGTAAAAACCTTTGTGGACCCCTTCTTAGTCTACAACCGGCAATACCACTGCTGATTCATCTTCATTGCATCAGCCTTACATTGCATCAGCTTTTCAGTTGCATCAGCTTTACAATCTTACAGCAGCTGGTCAGCATTAAATCATTACTCTGACAATATATATTATCTGAAAGACTGTCTTCTCCCAATTACCTGACCCACCAGAACGGGGAGGCAAGGGATGCTATAGGTCCCTTCTCTTAAGGAGGTCCATCTAGTGAGGTCAAGAAGAAGAACAGCCTTCTCTCTGATAGCCCCCTCTCTGTGAACATCATCCTTGTGCATCCTTGTGAAAATAAGATTGGGCTGCACCTTGACACTCTTTTGAAAGGCCCTGAAGACATGGTTTTGCCAGCAAGCCTGCAGACTCCAGGGTGATATGGAGCCCATCAAGTGGTTGGCTTGATTGTTGTCACCAGGGTGGTTGAGGGGTGCATTGGGTTTTGCATTGAGGCTTATTTCTGTAAGTTGCTTGCAGTCACTATGAGTGAGTTGACTTAGCCATATAAATGTTCTTAATAAATGAATATATCTTGTGATTTCCCCAAAGGATCATTCAGTCTGGAAGGAAATATGTTAAATGGGATTTTTTTTAAAAAAGTTAGAATCTGAATAAATATACATGTATGATATAAAATGCTACGATTCTTCTAAAGTTGGGAGGAAGGAAGCTTTCGTTTTTAGGTAACACACGCATGTGTCACAGGTCAATGCTGGTTTCTGCAGAATCGTTCATTGTTCTCTTGAAAATAGAACAAGCCTTTTGATATGGAACAGCTTATCTGCAATTCTCAGTAGCTCTTTACGACGTTTAAAAATAATGATGAAAAAAAAAAACCCCATACCATTTTGTGCCCTGATTTTTCCAGGGCAACTTTTAGTCAGTCAAAACAATCAGTTTATCAGGATGATCAATATATGTTGCACTTATTTCTAAGTGGAAAGAAGGTAGACATTTCTTTGTACAGATCACGACTTCATCAAGCATAGCCAGGTAGGTAGTAGCTCAGCTGGGCTTTTATGCCTAGCCTTTCGTAGCAGCTGTGAAGGCTTAGTCCATCACGCTGAACCTTCAATCTGGTTTAGAAAAACATAAATGTTTGCAAAACATGTTGTGGCTTTAGAACTGGTTTAGGCCATTTACTTTTCACGGTCGTTCTTCCCTTTTCACCAAAGTCTGAGACGGCATTTTCTTAATTTCTCAAGCTGCAAAGATAATCCGTTTTTCCCAGAGGTAAACACTATGGATCCTGGATTCTGATCGAATAGATCCACCACAAATTCATTGTCTTGGAATATGATCTTTTCTCTGTTCGTTCCCAGCCTGCCTCTCTCTGCCCTCATCTCTCTCTCTCTTTGCAGCCTCTCATTCATTATACACGTTCAGACTGGAGAACTGTCAACCTGTGTGGCATTCATTTTTCTGAATCATCATCTCTCTCCACAATTATCAGAGCATGACTGTTTGGTTTGATGGTAATTATGCACTTAGGCCTGCATTAGGCCTCTCTGACTCTCCCAATATTTTTTGTTTGTTTGTTTTGACCCTAAAACGATTGAATTGCTTGTTAAGACATTCATTGCTAACAGGGGTGAAGGACGCTCGCTTTCAAGACCTTTGGAATGGGCAGCAAGCAACTTATTGCCATATTTTTTGAAGTTCGAAGAAAGACTGATAGATATCCAGATAAGCCAGTCACTTCTCTCAGCCCTAGGAAGGTGGCAATGGCAAACCACTTCCGAAAGACCCTTGCCAAGAAAGCTGCAGGAGACGTTTTTCAGGAATCCAAGCTGATTTGAAGGTACAGGTAGTTCTCGACTTACAACAGTTCCTTTAATGACTGTTCAAAGTTAGATCACTGAAAAAAAGTGACTTAGGACCGTTTTTCACACTTACAACCGTTGCGGCATCCCCATGACCACATGACTAAAATTCAGATGCTTGGCAACTGACTTATATTTATGATGATTGCAATGTCCTGAGGTCATGGGATCATTTTTTTTTGCAACCGTGTGACCAGAAAAGTCAACGGGGAAGCCAGATTCACTTCACAACTGTGTTACCAGCTTAACCACTGCAGTGATTCACTTAACAACTGTGGCAAGAAAGGGTGTAAAATGGAGCAAAATTCACTTAACAACTGTCTCGCTTAGCAACAGAAATTTTAGGTTCGATTGTGGTCATAATTTGGGAAGTACCTGTACTTTTTCTTGCCACTGTTGGCTGCCACACTGTTCATCAGTTTATGTAGCAGCAACCCAACTCTATATCTGCCACTTGCCCACTTGTGACTTCAGCAGCTTCCCCATTATTGTTTGTATCCGAAGTGGATTGGTCTGCCTGCCGATATATCAGGAACATGATGCTAAAGTCTGAATTATTTTTGGACTTGGCAGATGAAGTGAGCCTCATTCCGCAAAGTTCCTGATCAAGTTCTGGCTTCATTAATGACCTTATTAACAGGACAAATAGCCAGATAACTCAGTGGCCACAATATGTTTGCACACATCTCCATCATTCTCTTTGTCTTAACTTGATACTTTTAAATTAAGAATGAGAACCTACCTACTGCCCAGCAAAGCTGTCTGGAACCCACACTACATATCGGACATTAATACAATTGAGAATAGAATAGAATAGAATAGAATAAAATAGAATAAAATAAATAGAATAGAATAGAATAGAATAGAATAGAATAGAATAGAATAGAATAGAATCTCTCCTTGATTAGTTTCCACCCATTGCTTCTTGTTCTACCCTCAGGTGCTTTGGAGAATAGCTTGACTCCCTCTTCTTTGTGGCAGCCCCTGAGATATTGGAACACTGCTATCATGTCTCCCCTAGTCCTTCTTTTCATTGAACTAAACATACCCAGTTCCGGCAACCGTTCTTCACATGTTTTAGCCTCCCGTCCCCTAATCATCTTTGTCGCTCTTCTCTGCACTCAGTTTCATTTTCGCCCCAAGATTTTGTTTTTTTTTTAAATACAGAGGGGAAAAAATTTCCCTTGCAGGAAAGATGCATAAAACATTCAAGTCTAAAATGGAACAATCCAGAGAAAGTTTATCACTGCATACTCGAGCGACGAATAACCAGCTGATCAACTTTTCCTGAACTTGATATGGAAATGGAGTCCTGTCAGTGCTGAGGACAGCTTTAGTAGCATGCTCTCTAGCTTGCAACATGTTCTCATATTTGTGATCCAAACACCGCTGATGACAAGAGTCTCCTCCAGCATCAGGTTTCTGGAATTGAGAAACATGTTTCTCACCATTACCTGCTTGTTCTCCGCTGTCAGACATTCCTGGGTTGAGTTGAGGGCCCAACCAATGTGATTAACCAGCTGTGTTTGTTCTTCTTAATCCTACAATTGAGCACCAGGTGGCCTTTGCAGCTTTTTGCTAGGATTTATTCCCGATGTATTTTGATATTTACCTCCATACATAATACAACAATAACCAAGAAAAAAAAAATTATACAGCCAATAGGAGAGAAGAGAGCAATTCCATTGATCTGGAGCAGGGGTGGGTTTCACTTACCTTCCCTACTGGTTCGCATCACGTCGGAAGTGCACGTTTTGCGGTTCGCATCGCGTCAGAAGTCATGTCGGGGAAATGACCCTTTGCGCATGCGCAGAAGCCTTTGTGCATGCGCAGAGCGTTCTTTGCCCACCGCTTTCGAGGAGCGGCAAGCGGAGGACCAGTTCGGGGGTGTGGCCAGCTGGCCATTGCTGCTGGTTCGGCGAGCGGGGGCAAATTTCTGCCACCGGTTCGGGCAAACCGGTCCGAACCGGCAACAACCCACCACTGATTTGGAGGCATAAAAATAGGCATCGGAGGCTGTATAGATCTATACTCTATCTATAATCTATAGATATAGATTACATGCATACCTTGCTAGGATTTTAAGAATCGGGATTCTGATCCTGGAAAGCAGGCTGGGTTTCAGCACGGAGGGAGTGATGTCGAGTCAAGAGAAAAAAAAAATGGAGAGTAGATTTTCCTGACAGTTAGAACAATTAATCAGTGGAGCGACTTGCCTCCAGAAGTTGTGGGTGCTCCAACACTGGAAGTTTTTAAGAAGAGATTGGACAACCATTTGTCTGAAATGGTATAGGGTTTCCTGTCTGAGCAGGGGGTTGGACTAGAAGACCTCCAAGGGCCCTTCCAACTCTGTTGTTATTATTATTATTATTGGATTCCAGTTCTGCTGTGAAATCCATACTGAGGCTCACCAGGAATTTGCATTAGAAATGAATAAGAGAGGTTGGAAAGTGTTCATCCTTAAGGCAGAGGTCTTCTCTGCTGAAGATACCCATGTCTCAGGGGAAAAATAGAGCAAGATCCCATAAGTTTCATCAAGACTTTATATGACCTATCAATGGCCATCCTTAAATGGGTGGGGATCAGAATATGGAAGGTTCATTCAAAGATAAGAGGGATGCATTAATGTCCTATATGGTGGTGCAGTGGTTAGAATCAGGGGTGGGTTCCAGATTTACTTACTGCCGGTTCGCTCAGGGCCGCGTTGGGCCATGCAGGCGGGTCATGGGTGCGTGCGCAGGGGTCATGGGTGCACGCGCGCACCCTTCGCGCGCATGCACAGTACAAAAAAAAAGCTGCGCATGTGCAGAAGCAAAAAACAAGATGGCGGCGCCAATGGCGGCGCCAAGAGAAGCGGCTCGGGGGTGTGGCAGGCATGGGTCGCTACCGGTTCTAGCGACCCACGCCGCCACATTACTAACGGTTCTATAGAACCGGTCCAAACCGGTAGAAACCCACCTCTGGTTAGAATGCAGTATTGCAGGCAAACTCTGCCCACAGCCAGGAGTTTGATTCTGGCCGGCTCAAGGTTGAGTCAACCTTCCATCCCTCCGAGGTCGGTAAAATGAAGAGCCAGATTGTTGGGGGCAATATGCTGACTCTGTAAACTGCTTCACAGACTGCTGTAAAGTGCTATGGGGCAGTACATAAGAGTCGTGGTGGCGCAGTGGTTAGAATGCAGTAGTGCAGGCTACTTCTGCTGACTGCCAGCTGTCTGCAATTGGGCAGTTCGAATCTCACCAGGCTCAAAGTTGACTCAGTCTTCCATCCTTCCGAGGTCGGTAAAATGAGGACCCAGATTGTTGGGGGCAATATGCTGACTCTGTAAACCACTTAAAGAGGGCTGGAAAGCACTGTGAAGCAGTACATAAGTCTAAGTACTATTGCTAAGGGCTATATAAGCCTAACATGCCATTGTTGTTGCTATATGGTTTAAGCCACCCAGTTTGCCTTAAAGGGATCAGCTTTTGTGAACTTCTGACGAGCAAAGCCAATGGGAAAACCAAATTAACTTAACAACTACAGTGATTCACTTAAGAACTGTGGCAAGAAAGTTTGTAAAATGGGGCAAAACCTCACTTAACAAATGTCTCGCTTAGCAACATAAATTTTGGGCTCAATTGAAGAACATATCCCTTTGCTTCAACTAAAAAATAGGCAGAAGAAAAGTATTTAAAGGTTGGTCTTACCCCCTGCAGGAACCCAAACGAGTTCTATTTTTTGTATCCCTACGACCGAAGGTGAAATAAAGCTTGACCTGAGAAGAAAGCCTTACCTGAGAAGAAAGAAAAAAGTGACTTGATATATGGTTCAGAATTCTCCAAATTTCCCCAAGTTGTTTCTATTTGCTCTGCTGGCCTAATGGAATACAGATGGCTGAATCCATTTGCCAAAATCTCTTCTTGTATCTGTACTTCTGATTTCAGCCCAGGTGGGACATTGAAAGCGGATATCTTTGAGAGTCTTGAATATGGAGTGTTGAAAGTATTTATTTATTTATTTATTTATTTTTCAAAATTTGTATGCTGCCCAACTCCCGAAGGACTCTGGGCGGCTCACAGTATATATATTAAAAAAGACAACAATAGGAAAAAAACAATTTAAAAATACATCAATATTAAAATAAAACATTCACACAAACATACATGGGCCAATCAGTCCATTATTGGCCCCAGGCCTGCCGGAAAAGCCAGGTCTTAACGGCTTTACGGAAAGCCAGTAAGGTGGGGGTAGTACGGATCTCGGGGGGAAGTTGGTTCCACAGAGTCGGAGCGGCTACAGAGAAGGCCGTCCCCCGCGGGCCCGTCAGCCGACACTGTCTGGCTGACGGGACCTGAAGACGGCCAGCCCTGTGCGACCTCACTGGTCGTTGGGAGGAGTATGGAGTAAAGAAGAAAGAAAAGGCTAAACAGAGTCACCTAGGACCTTCTAGGGCCCTGTTTTAGGACTCCTTGACTTACAACAGTTCACTTAGTGACTGTTCAAAGTTACAACAGAACTGAAAAAAGTGGCTTATGGGCATCTTTCACTCTTATGACCATTGCAGCATCCCCATGGCCACATGATCAAAATTCAAGATGTTTGGCAACTGACTCCTATTTATGACGGTTGCAGTGTCCCGGGGTCATGTGATCCCCTTTTGTGACCTTCTGACAAGCCAAGTCAAGGGGGAAAGCCGGAGTCACTTTACAATTGTATTACTAACTTAACAACTGCAGTGATTCACTTAGCAACTGTGGCAGGCAAGGTCGTAAAATGGGGAAAAACTCCCTTAACAAACATTTCACTTAGTAAGAGAAATTTTGGCCGTAATTGTGGTCGTAGGTCAAGGACTAGCTGTACAATGCTGGTGATTCTCAGCAGTGCTTTCTTGGAAAGAGCCGTTTTCAACCCAAATTTTCTTTCAATCCAATATTTCACTGCCCTCTAGCCTAAATACACAGGATCCCTTATAATTACATTAATAAACAAGTACAGGTAGTCTTCAACTCATAAACATGCTTTTACCAATCGTTCAAAGTTGCAACAGCGCTGAAAAAAGTGAGCTATGACCATTTTTACACTTAACGACTGTTGCAGCATCCCCGTGGTCACGTGATCAAAATTCAGACTCTTGGCAACTGGCATGTACTTATGACGGTTGCAGTGTCCAGGGATCCTGTGATCACCTTTTGCGAACTTCTGACAAGCAAAGTCCACAAGGAAGCTAGATTTGCTTAACAATCGTGTAATTAACTTAAGAACTTCAGTACAAAAGAGCCGAGGTGGCGCAGTGGTTAGAATGCAGCACTGCAGGCTACTTCAGCTGACTGCTAGCTGCAGTTCAGCGGTTCAAATCTCACCGGCTCAAGGTTGACTCAGCCCTCCATCCTTCTGAGGTGGGTAAAATGAGGACCCAGATTGTTGGGGGCAATATGCTAACTCTGTAAACCACTTAGAGAGGGCTGTAAAGCACTATGAAGCGGTATATAAGTCTAACTGCTATTGCTATTGCTACTTAACAACTGTTGCAAGAAAGGTCATACAATGGGGCAAAACTCACTTAACATTTTGGGCTCAATTGTGTTTGTAAGTCGAGGAACTACCTATAGAAGAAAATATCCCTCCACTTCAGCTATAAAATAATGGCAATCCTTATCGCCCTGAAGGTACTGGCACATTAAAAAAAGAAAGAAAGAGCTATATAAATAAAAACTCAATACGTCCAGCAAATGTTGGAAATGTAATTAAAAAAAAACAAAAAACGGGCACATACTATCATATGTGGTGGACTTGTGGTAAAGCAAAAATTTTTTGGGAAAACATACATAAATGGCTAGAAGAGATGATAGGAAAGCATGTAGATTTTAAACCTGAACTATTTTTATTAGGTATAATATCAGGTAAACTTGATAAGAAAAGTATGTATTTAATATTGCATGTTTTGACAGCAGCGAGCATTGTATTTGCGCAATGCTGGAAAAATGAAGAAACACCACGAGATGAAGAAATAATTAAGAAGATACTAGAGTGTGTAGAAATGGACAGACTGACATTAAAAATGAAACAGAAAGAAGATACGGAATATTATCAAACATGGAATCTATTATATCAGTGGTTGGAAAAAAGGGGTGGAGATTAAGAACGTAATAGGTACTGTTAAGCAAATTAAATACCCAGACAACATGATGTTTACTAAGCACTAAGAAATGTAATTAATAAAAATAAATAAACAAATAAATAAATAATCAAATTGGCCTTTCTTTTCTGCCTATCTCCAGTCTGACTGGAACTGCTGTTATAAGTTGGTATAGTCATGCGATGTCTTGCTTTATGACAGCATCGCTTAGCAATGGAGTTCCGGGTCCCAGTTTCTGTCATTAGCTGAGTTCTACCGTATCCTTCATATGAATGAATGAAAGAGGCTGAGCTTGCAAAACGTCCTGAGTAACCAAAAAGAAGTGAGGTTGTAATGATTCAAGGCCAAATGGAGCCTCTCTTTGTGTTTAACCGACTGCAGGGAGTCCTTGACTTATGACCACAACTGAACCCAAAATTCTGCTGATCAGCAAGACAGCGATTAAGCGATTTTGTCCTGTTTTACAGCCTTTCTTGCCAAAGTTATTAAGTGAATCACTGCAGTTATGAAGTTAGTGACACGGTTGTTAAGTGAATGTGGATTCCCCATGGACTTTTCTTGTCAGGAGGTCGCAAAAGGGGATCACATGACACACACACACACCCCCCCCGGGACACTGCAACCATCATTAATAGGAGTCAGTTGCCAAGTGTCTGAATTTCAATCATGTGTCCATGGAGATGACAATGGAGATGACAATGGTCGTAAGTGTGAAAAATGGTCAGAAATCACTTTTTTTTCAGTTCTGTTGTAACTTTGAATGGTCACTAAATGTGAACTGTTGTAAGTTGAGGACTACCTGTGGTTGGGCATGTCAGCTGAACTCAGTAAACCTGCGTTGATAAGGATGGAAATAGAAGCCTTGTTAGCTGGCTGCTATTCCGTATGGATCAAGTATGTGGATGACATATGATGAACGGTTGCAAGAACTGGGCATGGCTAGTCTAGTGAAGAGAAGGACCAGGGGAGACATGATAGCAGTCTTCCAATATTTGTGGGGCTGCCACAGAGAGGAGGGGGTCAACCTGTTTTCCAAAGCACCTGAAGGCCAGACAAGGAATAATGGATGGAAACTGAACAAAGGAGAGATTCAACCTGGAAATAAGGAGAAATGTTCCGACAGTGAGAGCAATCAACCAATGGAACAGAAGTTGCCTTCGGAAGTTGTAGGAGCTTCATCACTGGAGGCTTTTAAGAAGAGATTGGACTGCCATCTGTCAGAAATGGTGTAGGATCTCCTGCTTGAGCTAGATGACGTACAAGGTCCCTTCCAACTCTGTTAATCTGTATCTGCATCTGTATCTGTATTTTCCATCATTATTATGTTGTATGGCTTTCCCCAATTAGGTTTTTCCCCAAGCATGATGAACTTTAATACTAATAATCCCTGTCCAGCATGATAGGGATTGTTTTGGGAGTTGATGGCCAACATATCTAGAGGGTCCTTGGTTGAAAAGAGCTCTCTGATAGAGATAGTCCTCAGCTTGCGACAACAATTGAGCTCAAAATTTCTGTTGCTGAGTGAGACAGTTGAATAAGTGAATATTCCCCCATTTTATAATTATATAATTATACAGGAGGTTTTTAAGAGAGATTGGACAGCCCTTTGTCTGAAATGTTATAGGGTTTCCTGCTTGAGCAGGGGGTTGGACTAGATGACCTACAAGGTCCCTTCCATCTCTGTTAATCTGTATCTGTAACGATTGCTTTGCACGTTGATAGGCATTTCTAAAAATCTTTCTCATTTGTTTTCCTTTTAAGGGCATTAAGGGCATTTTAGACTCAAGATGACGTACAAGGTCCCTTCCAACTCTGTTAATCTGTATCTGCATCTGTATCTGTATTCTCATGCCTCTGCCGTTAATTAAATATTTGCTTATGGAAGGAATACGATGCAACCCTTAAAAGATCATTCTCTCCCCCTTATCAAACTTGTTGTTCTAGAGAACTAGATTGCAAAACAATCCCAAGAACAAGAGGAAGAAGTTTGGTCAGCTTTTTTTTTTGGGGTGGGTGGGGGGGGAAATGTTAAATCGAACAGGTGCCTTGTCCACCTGGGGTCGCTGTTTACTTAAGTATTGGCTAGAGATGCTGGTCACTCGTTTGAACATCTGGAGTGGTTCTCTTCGACTCAGCCAAGAGGCAGAAGATGGAAAGCTATTGATCGTGAACTCTGGTGCTTCTGGCAAACTTTGAGGATGATAAAGGAGAAAATGAAGGATGAATTTGTCACCTTGTTAAGTGGACCATAGTTTTTGTATGCCATTATTAAAAAAACCAACACATAATCGTTAACAGGAATTGAGACCTCATAGTTCAAGGTGGCATTATTTGTTTCAGACATTTGTCTAGTGTTCGTGCAACTTAAACCAATTTTGCAAAATAAAACAGAGACAGGAAAAAAACACACACCAGTTGGCTCTTTGTTAAATTCAGCTAAATTCCATTGATTTGCTGGCATAAAGTATTATCCCCAATCTACAAAAAAACAATCCCCTTCTGAGGTTTAAAAACAGCCAAAAAATTAGAACAAACTCCCCCAAAACCGAAAAGACCACCAGCCTTCAAATACTTGTTTGAAAAGAACTGTTTTCACAGCCTTGCAAAATGTCAGGAAGGTGGTAAAAATTCAGAAAGCAAGCTGTTGCGAAGAGGGGGGGGGTGTGTGTCGTCCCGCCTCCTGCTTCTGAAAGAAGGAAAAAAAAAAACCCAAAGTTTTTTGAGCTAAGCAACGTCAGGATGAATATTGTCAATGCTGTGTGAGAATAATATCTTCTCAATCTTCAAAACTCTGTTTGTGGAGTCCTTGATGCTCTTGGAACGTGGTTGTTTGATTGCAGACGTTTCATTAGCAATAGCAATAGCACTTAGACTTATATACCGCTTCATAGTGCTTTACAGCCCTCTCTAAGCGGTTCACAGAGTCAGCATATTTGCCCCCAACAATCTGGGTCCCCATTTTACCCACCTCGGAAGGATGGAAGGTTGAGTCAACCTTGAGCCGGTGAGATTTGAACCGCCGAACTGCAGCTAGCAGTCAGCTGAAGTAGCCTGCAGTGCTGCACTCTAACCACTGCGCCACCTCGGCTCTTCCAGCTAGGTAACATCATCAGTGTTAGTGAGTGCCGTGTTTGCTCCCTGTTTATATACCGTTAGCTGTATTCTGTTTCCCCAGTTAGGACTTAAATGTCGTCTTCATTTCTAACAATGCTTCATCCACATCCATTCCCATTGCATGGTTGCCATGTGTTGGAAGAAATGTCCATCTGGGTTCAGTTCCAAGTGGGGAGAAAGACACTGGAAACATGGAGGCTGATTGGAAAGATGGTTTATTGATGGACAGGACCACATGGGTTTGAAGTCCTGGTGCAGCTGAACACATGGAGATGAGAGAGAGAGAGGTATTTATACCTCCTCGTGGCCCTTGCCCTTGAGCTTCCTGTTCCTGTGCAAGAATATGTATTCTATTGGCTGTAGTCAGACTCCCATGTGGAGTCAGGTTTGTCTGAATCAAGTTTGGTTGAACCTTGGGCTGATGTAATGAAGGGGCTTGGTTGTGCCATGTGGTGAGCCCTGCTGATAGATAATCCTATAATGTCCTGGAGGGTCATGTCTTAATCCCATCACCCTGGAGGTCTTTTGTTTTGTAGATAGGCTGGCCCAGTCCTCAATGGGCACCAAATATCTGCTGGGGGCAGGGAGCTGAGTTTCTGTCTACCTTAAGATTTCTATTTCTCTTTTAGGGGAAATAGTCTGCCTTTTTCATATTTCCTAAAATACATGTATTTCATTCTTCTAGGAGGGGTGGGTGCTAACTTTCTTCACATGCAAAATGGCCTTTCCAGTCATCTTTTTCCTTTTCCCTATGGTGGTAGTCCCTATCTTTTTGCTTTCTACTGGCCTTTCCATGGCTTGTCCTGTCCCTCCCTCTTATCACCCCAGTCTCCCAAATTTACCCCAAAGATCTTTCTATCCTTCACTTTTTTTAATGGTATTGACCTCTTGGGAAATAGCAGACATTTATTTATCTTTTACTTTCCTTTCTGAAAAATGTGACGGTCCCACCTGGATTTGAAAGGCATTCCGGGAGACTAAAAGAGGAAAGATCCGGAAGCTGGATCTTTGACCTTTTCCAAGAGAAATGATATTTTAAGCATTTCTAATTGCGAGTTGTGGGGTCCCGTGGTTAGATTAGTTAGGGCTGCCTGATCTAGACTGCAAAAACCCAGACATCCACAAGGGGTCAGTAATGAGAAGCCTTGATTGAGGGGAATATTTCAGGGTAGATTTCAAAGAGATGGGGAAAGTGCTGTGAGTTGTGAGCTACAAATGTAGCTGCCGATATGTACATGGATACTCACACAAACAAAGTGAAGCCGATGGGCAAGGAGATGAGTGAATAGTTCATGAAACTAAAACTGGACATCCTTGAAACTGCATGTCTGAAAAGTGATATAACGGTTTATGTGTAGATAATTTCACCTTCCTAAGTCAGAGAACAATTTCAAGCAGAAAAACAGCCTGTGGGTAAAGGTAAGGGCCAGAGGGAAGTGACCACTTCAATAGTCTAGTACAGGTCATCCTCAACTTACAACCATTCATTTAGTGACTGTTCAAAATTACAACAGCACTGAAAAAAGTGACTTATGACCAGTTTTCACACTTATGACGGTTGCAGGATCCCCATACACACATGATACAGACGCTTGGCAACTGGCTCATATTTATGACGGTTGCAGTGTCCCGAAGATCAACTTTTGCAACCTTCTTGCAATCAAAGTCAATAGGGAAACCAGATTCGCTTTACAGCCATGTTACTAGCTTAATAACTACAGTGATTCACTTAACAACTGTGGCAAGAAAGGTCATAAAATGGGGCAAAACTCAACTGTCTCCCTTAGCAATGGAAATTTTGGGCTCAATTGTGGTCATAAGTTAAGGACTACCTATATAGCAGCAGGCCACCGATGGACATCCAGATGTTTTTAACTAGTATTTCCATTAAACCAAGTCACACAGCCAATGATTTTATTGATATGAATTATATGAATGTATAGGTAGTTTAAGGAGGTACGGTGCCTCAGCTGAGCTTGTCAACTGGAAAGCTGACAGCCTGGGTTTAAGACCTGAGGGCTATGTGATGGGGAGAGCTCCCGTTACTTGCTCCAGGTCCTGCCAACCTAGCAGTTCGAAAGCATGCAAATGCGAGTAGATCAATAGGTACCACTTTGGTGGGAAGGTATCAGCATTCCATGCGCCTTGGTGTATAGTCATGCTGGCCACATGACCACAGAATTATCTTCGGACAACGCTGGCTCCCTTGGCCAAGAAACAGAGATGAGCACCACCCCCTGCACTCAGACACAACTGTATAGGGCACGGGTGTCAAACTTGCGGTGTCACGTTGCCGTTACATGACGTATCATGACATTTTTTCCCTCCACGGAGCTGGGGTGGGTGTGGCCTGTGTGTGACGCATCCGGCCCATGGGCTGCCAGTTCGAAACCCCTGGTATAGGGAAAAGCTTTACCTTTATAGATAGTTTGAGAGCCAATTTGCTGAAGGCATTGGGCTAGACACTGGGAGACTATGAGTTCTAATCCCACCTTGGTCACAAAGCCATCTGGGTGACCTTGGGACAATCATTTTTTTCTTAGCCCTAGGAAGGAGGCAGTGGCAAACCACTTTGAAAAACCTTGCCAAGAAAACTGCAGGAATCTGTCCAAGCAGTCCTTGAGAATCGGACACGATTGAACAGAAGAAAAGAAAAAAGAAAAAGGGAGTATATATACATTCATGCTTCCTACTTTGGACACATTATACTCCAGCTCTCTGGAAACGGATGCAATGCTGGGAAACACGGAAGGAAAGAGGAGAAGAGGCAACCAGCAGCAAGGTAGATGGACTTGGTGACAGCAGTCACGAGTGTTGGGAAGTCTGAAAGAAAAGGTTGAGGACAGATCATCATGGAGAATAACTATCTATGTGGTTGCTAGGAGTCGAAAACAACTTAATGGCATATACTGTAATCAATCAATCAGCCAACACATCCAGTGATTTTATTTGTACGAATTAGATGAATGTACATGATATAATTTATGTGAAATTATATCTAACCCAGATCTCAAGACTCCAGGTGATCTCATTCTCTCTCTCTTCTGACATTAATCTAATAGAAACAGCAGCCCAAACACCACACAACCACAATACTAAAAACCGATTGCCAGTGCCACTGAAACAAAACTTAGATTGCATTAGAACATAGAACAATAGAGTTGGAAGGGACCTTGGAAGTCTTCTAGTCCAACCCCCTGCTCGATCAGGAGACCCTATACCTGTGATGGCGAACCTATGGCGCGTGTGCCACAAGTGGCACATGGAGCCATATCGGTGGGCACCAAGCTCAGGTCCGGCGCACATGCGCGCGCCGGCCAGCTGATTTTCGGGCCTTCTGGGCCCACTGGTAGTGGGGAAACAGGCTGTTTCCAGCCTCCGGAGTGGGTGGGGAAGGCCTGTTTTTGCTCTCCCCAAGCTCCAGAGCCTTTCTAGGAGCCTGGGGAGGGCGAAAACGGCCTTCCCCATCCCCCCGGAGGTCCTCCGGCGGCCGGAAACGTTCCGTTTGCCAACTTCCGGTTGGACCGGAAGTCCCGTTTTTTTGCTCTCCCCAGGCTTCAGAGCCTTTCTAAGAGCCTGGGGAGGGCGAAAATGGCCTTTCCCACCCCCCTGGAGGCCCTCCGGAGGCCCTTCACTCTCACCAGGCTCCTAGAAAGGCTCTGAAGCCTGGGGAGAGCAAAAAAAAAGGGACTTCCGGTCCAACCGGAAGTTGGCAAACGGAACGTTTCCGGCCTCCGGAGGACCTCTGAGGGGTGTGGGGAAAGCCGTTTTTGCCCTCCCTAGGCTCCTAGAAAGGCTCTGAAGCCTGGGGAGAGCAAAAAAGGGGACTTCCGGTCCAACCAGAAGTTGGCAAACGGGCCATTTTCTGCCTCCAGAGTGCCTCTGGGGGTGGGGGTGGGGAAGGCCGTTTTTGCCCTCCCCAGGCTCCTAGAAAGGCTCTGAAGCCTGGTGAGAGTGAAAAACGGGCATGCCATCACATGCCGGGAGCGGGGGGGGGGTTACGTGCGCATGCACGGGGGGGGGTGTGCATGGAATTATGGGTGTGGGCACGCATGTGCGTGACCCCCCTGCGCCCCCCCTTTTGGCACGCGAACCAAAAAAAGGTTCGCCATCACTGCCCTATACCATTTCAGACAAATGGTTGTCCAGATTGTTTTTGAAAGCCTCTAGTGATGGAGCACCCACAACTTCTGAAGGCAAGCTATTCCATTGGTCAATTGCTCTCACTGTTAGGAAATTTCTCCTTAGTTCTAGGTTGCTTCTCTCCTTGGTTAGTTCCATCCATTTTTTCTTGTCTTGCCTTTTAGTGCTTTGGGAAATAGTTTGACCTCCTCGTCTTTGTAGGAGCCCCTCAAATATTGAAACACTGGAAAATCTATTACTTATTTATTATTGGAAAACATATTTCATGGCTCTGGAGAAAGGAAATAAATTGAGTACCTTCATGTTGAGAAGAGGCTACTATAGAGAAGGCCACCCATGGTCCATATCCTTGTGATCTTGGGGAGAGTTAGAAGCCTAAACACCTCTCAGCATTTGTGCAACTACTCAGACCCAACAACAGATACAACAATGGCACAACAACGTTCTACTTGAGATCCAGCCAGCAATCAACTTCTTGAGAGCTGTAAGTTCCCCTCGTCTGTTCTAATGGAAAATCGCTTTAGGAACAGGATCTATGTTTCAATCTCGCTCAGTTTCTTATTGTATGTTAATTTTGGCCCACTTTGACATAAATTTACAAATGTATTTAAAGAACACGTACAAAAAAGTGAATGCATTGGTTGGGCAGATTTTCAAAAGATGGCTTTTTTACATGCCTTTTTCCTGATATGCACTTTTTGCAAATTCTGCGCGAATAAAATGCAGTCTTGGAAGTATTTCTCCTTAAAAATGCACATTTTATTTATGCGCTTCTTCAGGATTATCCCTTAACATTCTGAAAAGTGCTGATTTCAGCATGCAATTTTATTCTTCTTGACATCCGATTTGGGAGAAGAAAATGTCTGCATATAAACATTCGCAGGGCAGGAATTCCTTCACCAACTTCTGCTTTCTAAAGCTGTTTTCCATATTATATTTTGGGTGTGCATTGAAACCCAAATTGCACGCAGCAGTGCTAAAACTGGGTAACTAAACTCCCAAGCAGGATTAGGAGGTGAGTTATCAGTCATGGAGAATTGGCAGTCAAGAGGGAGATATTTAACAATCAATGGAACGGCTCGTCTCCTGGAGTTGTGGGTGCTCCATTGTTGGAGGTTTTCAAGAAAAAAATGGACAACCATTTATCTGGGATGGTATAAGGCAGCGGTTCTCAACCTGTGGGTCGCGACCCCTTTGGGGGTCGAATGACCATTTCACAGGGGTCGCCGCGCGCGTTAGCCCGCCATCTTGGTGCCACCGTCACTGCAGGGGTGAAATGCTCCCGGTTCGGCCGTGCCTGCGGGTCGCCGGACAGCCGGTAGCTACAGAAGCGGGAGACTTTGCCCACCCGCCCGGACACCACCATTTGGGTTCTTTTACCCTCTGCGCATGCGCAGAACGCTTTGCGCGCGCAGAGGGTAAAAGAACCCAAATGGCGGCGTCCGGGTGGGAGG
>QLTV01004294.1:1065804-1085282 GCA_003457575.1 Thermophis baileyi | reverse complement strand
CTTTGTATTTTAAGAATACATACATTTTCTCAATTTGAGCTATGTATTGAATGACTCATTGTTTTGAAAATTTCTTTTTGACATGGCTTTACCATAAAGCCACTTCCTTCTAAACTTATTAGCTTTTCATTATTGTTGTTGTTGTTAATAATAATAATAATAATAATAATAATAATAATAATAATAACAACTCTGAATATTATCCAAATTACCCCAGGTGCAATTCAAGATGTTGGTTATTGAAGTCCTCACATCTTAAAGTCACCAAGGTGGAGAAACACTGGGATATGAACTCTATGGATCTCTTCTAGTTCCTTTGCTCCTGGGTTTGCCAAACCTGAATTTGGGCATTTGCACAAGCAAAAATACCACATCCATATTAAAACCCTGGATGGTATGGGTCCAGGTTACTTGGGGAATCATTTCACCCCACTGGGATTGACCTGACATACCCGTATCGGCAGAGGAGGCATGCTATGGATCCTGTCGGTCAGGGAATTCCAGCTGGTGGGGTCCAGGAGAAGGGCCTTCTCTGCTGTGGCTCCTGTTCTTTGGAACATCTTACTTCCTGAGATGAGATTGGCTCCCACACTTCTGATCTTCCACAAGAGATGGCTTGGGGCAGATTGAATATCACAAAAACAAAATCCTTCCTAACTGAAAGAGCTATTTCACAGCAGAATCGATTTATTGAGCTAAGAGAATCTCTGTTGGACGATTCAAGCACCTGATGTTGCTTGCTTGGATCTGGATTCCTGCAAAGAATTGGAGGTGATGATCTTCCATCTCTAGGAAGTCCTGTGCTGAAGTTGTCATCCTTCAGTTCCAGGCTTGTGGGAGGTATTCTGATGGTTGTGGCCACTTCTGAGTACAACAGAGGTGAAATTGGATTCAACAAACATCTATTTTTAGCTCCTGATCAACCAGTGGATATTGATGCTATAGAAAGCAACCTTGTGACTTTAAGATGTGTAGACTTCAACTCCCAGAACTCCGCAGTCAACATGGCTAGGTGGGGAATTCTAGGAATTGAGGTCCACCCATCTTAAAGTCACCAAAGTTGACTTTATCCCTGACACTGGGATATGAACTCTATGAAACTCTTCTAGTTCCTTTGCTCCTGGTTTTGCTAACCATGAATTTGGGCATTCAGATAAGCAAAAATACCACATCCAACTCCACCTGCCTTTAACGTCTACAGAAGAAAAGCTACATCCTTTCCCCCCTCCGCCCCAAGGTATCCAGAATCTCCCTACTTTAAGGCTAATACCCTAATCTATAGTGGGGCTGGGAATTACTGAAATATTTAGACACAATAGAAGAACTTTAATAGGCTCTACCAAGGGAACCCAGGTGTTTAGATCAGCTTAAAAATAATAACTCCACCCCTGCTGGGTAGCTTCTTTTTCACAAGAAAGCCCGGCTTTTATTCTTCTCCATAAAGGCAACCTCAGACAGGAAATTGCTCACGTGATGTGTCTTTACAAGTAGCGAAGGTTTTAAAACCAAGGGCTGGAGAGGTCATTAGCAGGCAGCCATATAATTAACCTTTGCTGGCCTTGTCCTTTTCACACTTTGTTAACAGCTTCCATTATTACCCTCATGAGTCTCCAGGAAAGACATTTATTGACAGTATTAAAAACACATTGCCGCAAATTCCAAGTCGACAGCCATCCATGTGTTAAATAAAACTTCCATAAAGGCAATGTGCCATGGAAACATCATTCTGATGTTCCCTTCTAGGAAATAAGAAAAAAAAAGCTAGATTTGTTTGTTTGCTTATATCCCTTTTTTTACATGTGCATTCTTGCAAAAAAAAAAAAAAGGCAGCAGCATAAGATCTAGTTACTCGAGGGATGACCTTCTCCCAAGAACATCTTCCCCATCCCACATACTCCCATAGGGAGGCCATGCTCCAGGTTTCTTGTTTTAAGTGCTGTCATCTTATGGGACTGTAGGAAGTTAGCACCCACCCCTCTCCTGGAAAAATGAAATATCCTAGGAAAATATTAAAAAGGCAGAATATTATATCGAATATCCCTAGAGAAATTGAGAAACGTGCTTTTAGAAAGGAAACAGACTCGCTCTTGGTAGCCCCCACCTTTGTCAATGGGCCATCAAGGAATGGCCCAGCTCACTCATCCCCCCACCTTTGTCAATGGGCAGTCTATTCTACATAACAAAGATAGGNGCAAAGATTGCATCAGCCAGCACTCAAACTACCTTGGTATTCAGGACAGCCTACAGAGTTGCCCCATGGGAGTCTGACAGCCAATGGGATACATTTCTGTACAGGAACAGGAAACTAAGAGGTGGGGCCCAACAGAGGTCATAAAACCAAGAGACTCAGCATCTTTTCCTCCCTTCTCTCTGCTCCCAACATCTGGAAGCATGTGATCCACCTTTTCTGTTCAGGAGCCCCTGCCATGTGCTCCTGTCCACCATTAAACCTTCTTTCCAAGCAACTTCCTTGAATCCAGTGTCTTTTTCCCCACTTGGAACTGAACCCAGAAGGATATTCCTTACAACAGGACCTAGAAAGTCTCTCTGTTCTGGGATTGCTTGTACTCTGTAGAACAATCTTCCCACAGATATTCATTAGATGCCAACTCTACTCACGTTTAGAAAAGCCTTTATGATCTAGCTCTCCCAGGTCTTTCTTCTTAGCTCTAAGTTGGACCTTTCTTTGATAAGTTTCCCTCCATTACTTTTTGGTCTTGCCTTCAGATGCTTTGGTGAGTAGGTTGTTCCTCTCATCTTTGTGACAGCCAAATTCTGCATTTGTCTTCAAAGATAGCCTTCATTATTCTTCTGGAATTTGTCTGCATTCAATAGCACAGCATAGAGAAACCAACAATGAGATAGTCTTGGAAGCTTCAGTTGGTCCAGAGTGCAGTGGCATGGGCAGTGATGAGCATGTCTCAGCATGCTTATGTGACACTTCTGTTATCTGATGAACCACCTATCTTCCATGGTGTTGCTTTACAAGTATGAGCCGAGAAGGTTGGTCCATTCTGGGTCCTTTCAATTAAACAGTGTCGTCTACTGAGGAGCCCTGATGGCCCAGTGATTAAAATGTAGTATTGCTGGCTAACTCTGCCCACAGCTTGGAGTTCAATCCTGACAGGCTCAAGGTTGACTCAGTCTTCCATCTTTCTGAGGTCGGTAAAATGAGGACCCAGATTGTTGGGGAGCAAAATGCTGACATTGTAAACCACCCAGAAAGTGTTGTAAAGCACTATGAGGTGATATACAAGTCTAAGTGCTATTGCCATTGCTGTTGCTGTTGCTATTGAGAAAAAGTGTGTCTTCTTTCTTGCAGGATCTGCCCTCTGGAGTGATGTTCCCTTTCATAGCCTGATGGCTGCCCAGACAACCTTAAAGATTTGGCAGTTCTCCCATGCCTTAAGCTAGATGGAATTGGGGTTATGGGTGTGGTTATCCAGACTGGCCATTGGTTCTTTTAGTCTAATGTTAATTATATTGTGTTTCCTATTTAATTTGGTTTTAATGTACACTGCCCAGAGTCAACTTGGTTTTGGGTGGTGCCTATATGAATAAATCAAATCCATTAAATTCCTGCCTGTTGCAAACACATGGTTGCAAGTCAAAAAGAAGGAAAGGAAAAAACATTCTGGATTTTGTCTCCATTGGGGAGAGTTTGAAATCTTAATGAACTGGGGTGTGGTAGGACTCATTAATCTCAAACCAAATCCCCCCACATGTATATGACACTATCTTGAACTCATTTGGGCTTAATAAATATGGACTGGAACCCAATTAAGGCATGGTTTAGTCTCATTAAAACCCATTATACAAGTCAGTCATGAGCAATTTATGTCCCATAGACTTCAGTGGTTCTAAAGAGCGAGACACTTCCAATTCCATAAACATTTTTTTTAAACCAAGTTTGAGAAAATAAGATCTCCCAAGAAGTTGCATTTTATTTTGCACAACTGCCTTCTCAGGAAATGATGCATAAGGAGAGACTTCATGTTCAAAGCTGAAACATTTTTGCCCACATACATTTGACATATGACAGCGTTCGGCTGAAAAATGGCTGGATGTGTCATTCCTCGTTAATATATGGGAACTGTCAGGCCTTTTCACACACAATAGGACTTTCTTTGGGGATCTGGGAGAGGAGAAGGGAAGTCATAAAGGGCAAAGGAAAGAGCCAAAGGGGAACATTAATTTATGAATGTGAAAACTTACAGTACAATTTATTTATTTATTTTTTCCCTTTGAATGGGCGAGACCCAACTAGCCGCAGGCACCCCTAATCCGATGTCCTTGTTGAGTGTGAAGGACTTACAAGGGTGGTCTTTATGCATGAATGAAGTGACATGAGGAACTGATCTGGAATCTTAGGGTATTCTTCGAGTAAGGCTCGCTCTTTCTGAGTCCTCAAGAGTTTTGAACATTGCCCTCCTGACCTGACCTTCCACCAAACAGACATGGGAATTCCTAATACCACATTTTCTGGTGCTGAGGGGCAACTAAACCACGAGAAAAGATGCAAATATATGACTGGGCCATTTCTAACAGCTTTGTGGGAAAATATGATCTATTAAAGGGCCCACCAGGTCTGGGCTGCAAACATATAGATGATGTTCACCTGAGGGCAGCAAAGAGATACGACAACTCTTACTCTTTGCTATCATCTAATAATCATATGATTATTAGCCCAGTTTTGCTACTGTAAACATGTGTTACTTCTATGTGTATATATTTTACATAGGTATCTATACTAGAAGATAAATGGGTTGACAATAACTCAACCTTGAGTTAGGTCTGCTATCAGAACTTACTGAAAAATTTCCAGGAAACTTTTAACAATTATTTTATTTGCCTTTTATCTTTCCTTGCAGGATAGATCCTGACCTTTAGAATGTAAACATTTGGGGTTCAGAACCTAATATTCCTTTGAGCTTGCCATGCACCCACATCATGTACTGCCTCAAATCATGCCCCAGAAACACTGAAAGTCCTTACCTTACATCTTGGTGGGTGGGCTGACATGCAGGGATGCATGAGGTCTTTTAAAGCTCATCATAGAACCAACCCATTCTTTCATTTGCTACATCTGGAATTCAAGTTGCAATAGGTTTGTCTATGAGCATTGTATCTCCCTAGTTTTAAAAGCCAAGCCACCTTAGGTTTCAAGAGTATTTGTGAATGTAACTATAGTGAAAACAATTCTTTTGGTTCAGAAGTAAAGTCCCTTTGAAGTCAGTAAGGTTTACTCTCAGCTAAGCAGCCTGAAGATACTGTACAATTATAGGCAGATGCTTTTGCAGACATTACAAGATTTTTAAAGCAACCATGTTTAGTTATTTATTTGATTTTATTTTGTCTTAAATAACAGTTGCCAATAACCTTGACAATTTTAAGATGTATGGACTTCAATTCCCAGAATTCTGCAGTCTGGATCTTAAAGTTGCTAAGGTTGAGAAATACTGTGCTAGAGCAATCAATAGCAATAGCAATAGCACTTAGACTTATATACCGCTTCATAGTGCTTTACAGCCCTCTCTAAGCA
This sequence comes from Thermophis baileyi, assembly GCA_003457575.1. Classification (NCBI taxonomy): domain Eukaryota; kingdom Metazoa; phylum Chordata; class Lepidosauria; order Squamata; family Dipsadidae; genus Thermophis; species Thermophis baileyi. The sequence continues at coordinate 1,079,740 of QLTV01004294.1, read as the reverse complement.
GTTTACAGAGTCAGCATATTGCCCCCCAACAATCTGGGTCCTCATTTTACCCACCTCGGAAGGATGGAAGGCTGAGTCAACCTTGAGCCAGTGAGATTTGAACCGCCAAACTGCAGCTAGCAGTCAGCTGAAATAGCCTGCAGTGCTGCACTCTAACCACTGCGCCACCTCGGCTCTTCAACTACAACAGCCTTCCCCAATCTGAGCACTATTCAGCTCTGTGAAATTAAGCCCAGAATTGTCAATAATAAACACACTGGCAAGGAATTCTGGAAGGTCTAAAGTTGGGAAAACACTTTATATCTCTATCTATCTATTATCTCTCTGTGTAGGAGAAGGATTGGCAGAACTTGGAGGTTGCGTTAAAAGAGGTATCAGCCTAGAATCCCTAGGTAGCCACAAACAAACCAAGTCCCTCCCCTTCCCCTTGAATTCCGTGCTGACCCTTATCTAACTCCAAGCAGGTGCTAACCTTTAATTGAGAAGATTCCTCTGCATAGGCAGGAATAGCAATAGATTAGTTTAATTGGACCTTTACATGTAGACCTGGTCTTTTGCACCTGACATTCTCTCTCTAGCAATCTCTCTCCCTCTCTCCATTACCTCTCTCTCTCTCTCTCTCTCTCTCTCTCTCTCTCTCTCTCTCTCTCTCTCTCTCTCTCTCTCTCTCTCTCTCTCTCTCTCTCCTACTTACCTACCTACTTAACTACTTACCCATCATCTATGTCCATTCCCACTTTTCTGGAGTTCCAGAAAACCCTTAAACCCTCTCCCAGTTCCCAACTTTGAATTTAATGTTTTTCTTAATACATTGGTAGGACCCTTGTCATATTTGTACCATCATTGTTCTGGTTGTTTCAGTCTGGGCTGCTTCTTTATGTCTTTGTGTGTGTTTTAACTTTAAAAAAATAATAATTTGAAAGCTGCCCACAATCTGATGGAATGGGGGACCATAACAAATTTGATAAATTGCATTACGAATTAAATTATCTACCTATCCATATATGCTCGGCCCTACCTTCTGAAACAGCATCCATTCTATAAAAGATTGCCTTATGATAAATCAAGAAGTTGGTCTGTTTAAACTATTGTTTCTCAAACTTGGCAATTTTACGATGTATGGACTTCAGCTCCCAGAATTCCCCAGCCAACATGGGAATTCCGGAGTTGAAGTCCACACATCTTAAAGTTGCCAAGTGTGAAAACCCCTGGTCTAAACTATTATTGTCATGGTGCCATCAGGCTGCATTGATGTTCCATCCCTATAATGCCCTAGATGGCATGGATGACAGGAAGTACTGATTGGGATCCTGGGAGCTGACATCTGGCACAGCTGGCAGAGCTCCCATTGGGGAAAGTTGTTCCAGGTGTTTACCATCTAACTGACTCACTTTCTTTTGGAGTCCTTTTAGCTCTCTGAGCTTGGTTGTTTTCTTGGACATTTCATTACCCAACATGAGTGTTGATGTTACCTAGTTGGATAATGAAAGGTCTACAAGAAAACCACCAAGCTTAGAGAAACCCCGAGTGCAACCCCGAGTTACAAATATTCTGTTAAAATATTTAAATTTAGTAGCTGGAGCAGTGGGGTTGTGCAATGAACCAGAACACACAGTTGTGGCTAATGGGTTGAAGAGTGCTGGCTCCTGCGTGAGGCAATCTCTGCTGCGATTGGTTGCTGTGGGTCTGGAGGGGAGTTTCCCTTTTCCCCCCACCTTTTTCTTCTGTGCGCCCTGTGTGCTCTGTGTTTTACCTCAGGATGCACCTGTTTTCCCTGACTATATAGTTTGCTGGATATATAGTTGTAAAATATATTTATTTATATAAAACTACAAGTTTGTGTCAGCATCTCTGACTTCACTTGGACACCTGCTGCGCAATTCCCTGATATATTCTCTTCTATTGTCACCTTCTCATACTTCCCAAAAGCGCCCAGCAATTGTTTGCTCTCTACCAAGTCTTCTACCAAGAGTTCTCAGTTATGGAACTTGGGAGCCCCCCCCCCCCCCAAATCCCATCCTCTCCCTTCCACCTCGGTCCCTTTTCACCCAGTATCTTTTCCCATATACTGTTTTCTCAGGCTCCTTTTTCTGGTGAGACAAAGAGACAATTCAGGTTTCCTTGATGCTCATGTATATTGGGAACTAAAGCCACCAAAGCGGCAGATACCATCAAAACATGGTTCACTTGTGACCTTTCGCAGCCAATGAATTCGAGGGATATATTTTTTTTCTTCTCTTTACCATGGATTGAATTTAAAACGACTTCCCAGGAGCGAAAGGTCATTGTAGGGAATCGTAGGCTATCCAGCTAAAGAGAACTCTTTAGCATCACAATGGATCTGGTTATAGGTTACCTGCTTTTGGAAAGTCTAGTTTAGAAGTTGTGGGAGTTGTAAAGGGGGGAGGGGAAGATGGAGGGAGGAGGAGAGAACAGATCCTTCATCACCCCCAGAAAAAGCCCCGTAATAGCTCTAAGAAAGAACAAAGGGAAATATTTTCATTAAGTTCTCTCTGAAATCTGCCCTTCTTTGCCAGTCATTGTTCAGTGGATGGAGTTGCGTGTCTGTTACATGGATTTGCCAAAAAGAAACACGTCCCTCTCGTGGTGTAGGTGTTCAAGGGGAGTCATGCTTGCATCAAAGCTGGAATATTCTATTTACCAACTTTCTAGAGGGAGCTTTGATCTCCAGATAGGGAGACTGAATGTGCCAGGGCTAGAAAGAAAGGAAATTCATCGGCCTGATTGTGTGAAACTTTATCCCCCAAAGTAGCAAATTGCACTCAGGAGAGATTAATTTAATTGGCAGATAAAAGGTCATATACATCACAGGAGCTGTGATACGATCTACAGGTAGTCCTCAACTTACGAGAGTTAATTCAGTGACGGCACTGAAAAAAGTGACTTATGACCATTTTTCACTCTTACGACCATTGCAGCATCTCCATGGTCATATGATAAAAATTTGAACACTTGGCAACTGATTCATATTTATGACACTTGCAGTGTCCTGGAGTCATGCGATCAGCTTTTGCGAACTTCTGACAAGCAAAGTCAGAATGGGGAAGCCAGATTCACTTAACAACTGTGTTACTAACTCAACAGCTGCAATGATGCAATTAACAACTGTAGCAAGAAAGGTCACTTTTTTCAGTGTCGTTGTAACTTCGAATGGTCACTAATCGAACCGAGGACTACCTGTAACATGTTGTGTCAGTATGTAATAATGTTTGTGCGTTTCTGTTCTCCCTGAGTTGCATCTGTATGGGTTAGCGTGTAGGTGTGCCCTGGATTTGCTGCATACTTTCTGCTGTGGGTTACATGACCTATATACTGCACAAGTGAAAAAGAGGGCTGTGAAAATATTTACAGATCCCGCACATCCTGGATATAAACTGTTTCAACTCCTACCCTCAAAACAATGCTATAGAGCACTGCACACCAGAACAACTAGACACAAGAACAGTTTTTCCCCGAATGCCATCACTCTGCTAAACAAATAATTCCCTCAACACTGTCAAACTATTTACTAAGTCTGCACTACTGTTAATCTTCTCATCTTTCCTATCACCCATCTCCTCCCACTAATGACTGTATTACTGTAACTTTGTTGCTTGTATCCTTACGATTTACTATATTGACTGGTTCCTAATATGATTTTATTGCTTATTTGTACCCGGACATTAAGTGTTGTACCATATGATTCTTGACGAATGTATCTTTTATTTTATGTACACTGAGAGCATATTCACCAAGACAAATTCCTTGTGTGTCTAATTACACTTTGCCAATAAAAAATTCTTTCTATCTGTCTATCTATCATCTATCTATCTATCTATCTATCTATCTATCTATCTATCTATCTATCTATCTATCGATGCGCCTCACATGACATCCTGGGGGAATGGGGATTGGATGGTCAGCCCGGGTCCTTGGGGGGAGGAATTTGGGAATGCTTTCAATATGTAATTTTCGCACCTTTAGCCTCAGATCTTGCTTTCATCTTGTTGATATCAGTTCATACTCAGTAAAAGTACTTCTCTATAAACATGGAGTTGGGGTTTTTCTTTCTTGGGTTTTGAACGGAGGCACATCTGACAGGAGTGACGTTGAGCTGGCCACACTCACCCTGGCCCCCAGAGGTCAAATACAGCCCTGATGGGGCCCTCACTGAAATCGAGTTTGACACCCCTGTTATAGAGTAACAATCCTCTGTGTCCCCTTTGTTAAACAGCGTCATCTAGTTGGACCCAGGTCACATACATTCTTTATCTTGCTGTCTGCCCTATGGAACAATCTCCCCTCTAGGATCTGGATGGTCTAACCATGCTAACCTTTCAGAAGATGTTAAAGACTTGATTCCCACCCACCCCCCAGGAATTTGAACCAGGATATTACATGGGCCTGGTATGTTTATTTTTCAATATTGTATGGGAGAGGTTGCTTGGAACATTGATCACAATGTATTGTTCTTATTTGTGTTTTTATACATTGTTATCTGTGTGGAATCGCTAGGGTGAGATGAGTGGTTTTATAACCTTAATACATACATACATACATACATACATACATAGATACATACATACATACATACATACATACATACATACATACATATCAATAGCACTTAGACTTATATACCGCTTCACAGTGCTTTACAGCCCTCTCTAAGCGGTTCACAGAGTCAGCATATTGCCCCCAACAATCTGGGTCCTCATTTTACCCATCTCGGAAGGATGGAAGGCTGAGTCAACCTTGAGCCGGTGAGATTTGAACAGCCGAACTGCAGCTAGCAGTCAGCTGAAGTAGCCTGCAGTACTGCACTCTAACCACTGCGCCACCTCGGCTCCTCATATATATATATATGAAGAAATGACTTCCCACCTTCATTACAACTATAAACTGTTTTAATAAATTTCCACCATCTCTTAAATTACAACAAATGATCTCTTCTTCCTGTATCACATCTCTTATTTAAGATAATCCTCATTCAATGACCGGTCGCTTAGCAACCATTCAAAATTACAACAGATGTTTGGTGGCATCTGGATATGTTGGTATTGAACTGTCACTACGCTCTGCTCTTCAAACTGCTGCTGATGTTGAGGAAGTCTCAAGACTGAGGAAGATTGCTTTATATAATTTCAGTGTGCTAATTTTTCCAGGGCAGTAGTCAAATCATAGTTTTTAGTGCAAAATGTTACCAGCCTGATTAAAACCAGTTCTTAACATTGCACACATCTCTTGGTTGGGCAGGATTATACCAGTAGAAAGATAACCATGTAAGGAGAAAATGGGATAAAGTTTGTGGCGTCTTGTTAACAAGCTAAACTTGAGCAAAAATCTGCAGCTCCCAGAAGTCAGAAGTTCTTTCTTTACTGAAAGAAGCAATTTTCACATTTTCAAGAACATGGTCTGAGATTAGACCCTTTCTTATCCCGGTTTCCACTTATGACCTCAAGAACCAAGAGAGCCTTATATTATTTCTTGGCTCACACAATCGATGCTGTAGCCGTTGGAGGGCTTCAGATCACAGAGGAGGGCAAGTGGACCTCCAAAGGAGAAGACAACCATGGTTTCTAAGGGACAATGATTGACAAAGTTAGAGGTGATTGTTGCTCACTTTGTAAGAAAAACCCATATATTTCTATAGCTGTAAATTTCTATTTCTCTCTCTCTCATTCTCTCTCAAATGTACACATTTCATATTTTATTCTCTCCTTTAATCACCACTGTTCTGTACCGACTGATCCATGTGGGATTACCGTACTAATTCAAACTATGGACTCACTTGGTGGATTCTTCCCAGCAATATTGTCTTTAAAGATCCTTCTCTTCATCCACGAAGCACAGTGTGGTGCTACATCAAAGTACACTTTCAACTAACAAACACCATTTTTCATAGAACACTTAAAGTGATCTTTAGTCTTCCACCATTTTATGCGGTTTTATCCTTTTTTTTTTTTTTTTTTTTTTTTTTTTTTTATCTAGTTTTCCATATTTTTACTTCAAAATGTTGGAGGGAGAACTGGCGAGAGTTGGAAAGAGTGAGTCACTTCTCGAAGGAGGAAGGGAACTTTTTTTTTTTTTTTTTTGCTCCTGGTTTAACCAAGATTCACCATCGTCTTCCCCACGGGAGAGAAAATTTAACAAGTTCCAGCGAATGAATAGATTTTTTTCAACGGCAATGTATTTTTAGGATATAAAGAGGTAATATTTGTGATGGAAACTTTTATTTCATCGCATGGGAAGAAGGTCTTCAGGTAGATCAATCGATGGTGCTTCAAGAACAAGTCAGAGCTGTAACCTTGGTAACAAAGGTTCTTGAATAAGGAAGGTTTCCTTAGCAACAGCAATTCATGTGTTCCCACAGGTGTCTGTTCTAAGGAATAGGATTTGGGGGTGCATTAAATACCCACAATACATTGATTATTTTGGTCACAATTTACTTCTTTGGGGCCACCTTGAGTGCATTTAGTCAATGCTGTATGTGTCTCCCGGATGGTGGAACCTAGGCAAGAGAACTCAAAGCTGATTTTCAAAAGGCAACTGGATTTTCTTCTTTTTGTCCTTGAAGACATTTTGCTTCTCATCCATGAAGCTTCTTCCGTTCTGCTTCTTGGATGACAAGCGAAATGTTTTCAAGGAAAAAACAACAACCCAAGAAAGTCCAGTTGGTTTTTGAAAAGCACCTTTGGGACAACCACGACCTGTATGATTGAGCATCGCCATAGCCAGTAGGCAAGAGAATGAAGGGCAAGCAAATTGTCTCTAGAATACGTGATGTTTGAACTAAAGCTGGGTATTGTTGGCCAAATTTACTAAAACTATCTGCTTTTGTTCTTGCAAAAGTAGATGTGATAAGAAAATAGTCTATTTCTACTAAAAAAAAAATCACGATTATATTATGCACTAGATCTAATGGGTAGTGGAGATAAATGTCTACGCAACGATTGTGACATAGGGAAGATTATGACCTCTTACATTCCAAGAGGACAAAATGGTACTAAGCATGAATTATTAAATGGGATTAAAGAAAGAAAAATAATATTTTGTGTGTTTGTGAAAGAGCAAAGTGTAATAGGTGGAATGCAATAAATGAATGCAATTGATGAATACATGCGGAGTACAGTTTTAATTATGAATGAAAAGGCTAAAAAGTAAGCATTGGTGTCATCTAGTTAATTGTTAAGGAAACATTACAAAGAAGGAACCCGTAGGTTGGGAATAGTTGTGTGTTACATTCTAGTGGCTGTTGACAATAGAAAAACCAGATTTGAGTTTTTGGAAAAATTGCGCACCATTATGAATAAATGTAATTCAGAAGGGAAGACGTCTGTTCTAAATACATGATTTAAGTATAAATCTAATCATAATGACACATGACAAAGGAATAAATAAAAATCTAAAAGCATTCATTTGATTATTTATGATATAAGAAAATGAAGAACAGTATACAAGGATGGTGAGAAGTATTGAATGTGGGAAAGATCATTTTTATACTGTCAAGAGGGAAGCTTGGGGGAAAATGGACATAATTTTAAAAGAAAAACGTAAACAGAATAACAGAGTTGGAAGGGATCTTGGAAGTCTTTTGGTCCAACACCCTGCTCAAGTAGGAGCTCCTATATCATTCCAGATAAGTGGCTGTCCAGGCTCTTCTTAAACCTCCAGTGATAGAGCACCCACAACTTCTGAAGGCAAGCCATTCCACTAGTTAATTGTTTTCAGTCAGGAAATTTCTCTTTAGTTCTAGGTTGGTTCTCTCCTTGATTAGTTTCCATCCAGGGGTGAAATCCAGCAGGTTCTGACAGGTTCTGGAGAACTGGTAGTGGAAATTTTGAGTAGTTCGGAGAACCGGTAGTGGAAACTTTGAGTAGTTCGGAGAACCAGCAAATACCACCTCTGGCTGGCCACAGAGTGGGGAGGGAATGGGGATTTTGCAGTATCCTTCCCCTGCCATGCCCACCAAGCCACACCACGCCCACCACGCCACACCCACAGAACCGGTAGTAAAAAAAATTGGATTCCATCACTGTTTCCATCCATTGCTTCTTGTCTTGCCTTCTGGTGCTTTGGAGAATAGCTTGACTCCCTCTTCTTTGTGGCAGCTCCTCAAATATTGGGACACTGCTATCATGTGACCCCTAGTCCTTCTTTTCACTAGACCAGACTTACCCAATTTCTGCAAAGTGGGTGCTCCAACACTGGAGGTTTTTAAGAAGATAACCATTTGTCAGAAATGGTATAGGGTTTCCTGCTTGAGCAGGGGGTTGGACTAGAAAAGCTTCAAGGTCCCTTCCAACTCTGCTATTCTGTAGTGTTGATATAAATTTGATTTAACTTAATAACTCTAGTTCCTTTCCTTTTTAAATCCCATTTTATTTTATTTGGTGTCCCATTTCTTTGATTTCTTGTTCCACTTTGCATAAAGTTGCTTACTCAAAAGGGAATTACTCACTGGGCAAATAGGTATGTAGGAAGAAACTCTTGGCTTCTGGCATAGGTGTATTTCAAATTATTTGAGCTTGGATGAATCTTTTTATATCTCTTTCCTGGAAACAAAATGTGGACTGTAATTTCCAAAAGGTTTTTGGAGTGCCAAAATAACATGACTGTCCAAAGTTATACCGGAAATGTGTAGTTTCAAATTTCCCTTTAAATAGCTCCTCAGATTATTCATTGTTTAGGTGGCAGGAATCTTGAGCTTTAAACAGCACAGACCTGCCATAAACTCATGACTGAGAATTTAGCTTTCTCACCTGGAAATAGAAAACGATGGAAACACCATCAGCACAAAGAGATCTGGTGTCGTTTTAGCTTATCTTTCCATAAGTAACAGTGATGTAAATCCAGAGCAGCATTTATATTTTTAGGAAGGAGTTATTGTCTATTACGTTAATAATAATAATTAGGTTTTTCCAGAAAAAAAGGATGTATAAAAATGAAGATGGTAGTTATAGTAGTCATTTTCTTTTCTTTTTTTTGCTTTCATTCATGATCAGGTTGGATTCAAATGATAACATTAAGTATCTTCATCCTTGTCAACTAACTGAATGAAATCTATTTGAATAGAATGGTTAATGAGATTGTAGATAGAAACACAAAGGACAGTTTCCTTTTAATAAGTAACGAGGGAGGGAGATATTAGTTTGGTCTTTGAGAAGAACAAATCTAAAGCAAAGATTGTGATCTGGTGGCTGAAATTTGTCCCAAATTTTGTTTGCAGCAGGTCTTGGATGATTCGAGGGCAAGCCTTAATATGTGGGAGAAGCTGAGGTACCGATGCTGGTGTGTTGAACATGTAAATAAGGCTTGTTTTGAATTCCCTGGAGGAACAGTTTAGAGGTTTTCCCTTTTAAAAAATTTATTTAAGTAATGTTAATTCTGTTTGGATGTCTTCTATGATACAATGTCAATTTTAATCATTAGAGGGAAATGTAGAGCCCCAGAAAGGAACTTGCAGATTATATGTTCCCTGAGCAGAAGACTAGCCATCATTCATGGCGAGTTCAAATTGCAGTGCAAGCAAAAGGAGTTTGTCTTCAGCATGCCAGGCCGACAACACAATTTCTGTTGTGTATTTGTGTGTCTCTGAATTTTCTTTCCAGGTTATTTTGACTTGATGTACAGCGGATGATTGGTTGAAATCGTTTGGCAGTTGAAATTCTGCACCCATTTTACCACATTGGCCTGAACGATCTATATGATCGTTTTTAAACGATCATAAAGAATTTTTAAAAACATGAAATGTGGCACAGGTTAAACAGTACTTAGGTGATTTTTCAAACGTGGAATACTGTATAATTGGAGAGTTCTGTAAACCTGCTTTTACAGTGTAGGAAGTTAGCACCCACCCCTCTCCTAGAAAAATGAAATATCCTAGGAAAAATTAAAAAAGGCAGAATATTATATAGAATATCCCTGGCTGAGAAACATGCTTTTAGAAAGGAAACAGACTCACTCTTAGTAGCCCCCACCTTTGTCAATGGGCCATCAAGGAATGGCCCAGCTCACTCATCCCCCCCCTTTGTTAATAGCCTGGACCAGTCTATTCTACATAACAAAGATCTACTTCCTTCAGACAGAGCCATATTAGGAATTGCCCAAAGACCTTTCATTACACCACATCGGACCTGGGAAGATTACATCAGCCAAGCCTGGGACTCAGGACAGCCCACAAGAGTTGCCCCAGCATGCCCCTGGGAGTCTGACAGCCAATCGGAGTGCATTACATACACAGGAACAGGAAACTAAGAGGTGGGGCCCAACAGAGGTCATAAAACCAAGAGACTCAGCATCTTTCTTCCCTTTTTCTCTTCACCCAACATCTGGAAGCATGTGATCCACCTTTTTGGTTCAGGAGCCCCTGCCATGTGCTCCTGTCCACCATTAAACCTTCTTTCCAAGCAACTTCCATGAATCCAGTGTCTTTTTCCCCACTTGGAACCGAACCCAGAAGGATATTCCTTACAACAATTGAAAACAAGAAATAGAATAAAATGAAATATTTTGTTGCTGTTGTTGTTCAGTCACTTGCCCGACCTTCTGCTATCCATGGACCATAGCACGCCAGGTTCCCCCATCTTCCACTTTCTCCTAGAATTTGCCCAGATCATTCTGTTTTTTTTAAAGTTTTTTTTATTTTTATTTTTTAACAGACTCCACATAAAAACATCAATACATATACCATAAACCATATCAAATTTTACATAGTTATACATTACTATCCAATAATTAAAGAAAAGGAAGATTCAGAATATTATAATATTTGGGGGAAATTTTATGATTGGATGAAAAATGAATATAAACAGAAGATAAGTAACACCGATTAAAATGACAGAAAGTGGAAAGCTAAAGGGGTTAGACCCAGGTGACAAAATTAGGTAGTTAAGGAGACAGCACTACGATAGTAATAAGAATGTACCTAGAAAGAATAAATATGTATAGAAATAGGGATATAGAAAAAATAGAAGATTAATAGTTGTACCGTGAATTAAGTGAAGTTAGAGAGACAAGTTGCTTGTCTGTTAACCATAAGATGGTTATAATTGGATATACCCAGGGAAGGATTAAGAGGGAGGAAGAGGAAGTGGAGAAGAGGAGAGGAGAAAGAAGAGCGTAGATAAGAGAAGAGGAGGAGGTTAGGAGGAAAGAGGAGGAAGGAGAAGAGGGAGGTGAGGAGAGGTGGAGGTGGAGAATAAGAAAGATAGAGGAAGGGGTTGATGGAAGTAGGAAGAAGGGAGAAGGTAGAGGAAAGAGATGGAGGTAGAGGGAGGGGAGTGACATGAGGTATTATGGGAAAACAGGCGGGCAACAAGATTATAAAAGGTGCAAGATTAGGATGTTTGTTTATTGTTTATTGGACAGATCATTCTGTTGATGACACTATAACCATCTCATCCTCTGCCATCTCCTTCTCCTTTTGCCTTCAATCTTTCCCACCATCAGGGTCTTTTCCAATCAATCATCTCTTCTCATTAGGTTGCCAAAGTATTTTAGCTTCAGCGCTAGTATCTGTCCTTCCAGAGAATAGTCAGGGTTGATTTCTCTTACGATGGACTGATTTGATCTCCTTGCAGTCTAAGGGACTCTCAAAAATCTTCTCCAACACCACAATTCAAAAGCATCAACTCTTTGGTGTTCAGCCTTCCTTATGGTCCAGCTCTCACAGCCATATATTACTAATGGGAAAACCATAGCTTTGACAATATGGATCTTTGTCAGCAAAGTGATATCTCTGCTTTTAATATGCTGTCTAGGTTTCTCATAACCTTCCTCCCAAAAAGCACACATATGGACAAATATTATAACAGCAGAACACTAATGTACATAATGCTAATCTTTTTATGAGTTTTTTTTTTAAAAAGAGCTGCATTGGCTATTGGTCCTTACTAACATGATAGCATCAAGAAAGAGGACCTAATTTTAACATCAATGTTTTAAAGTTAGCCTATCCTGGAGCTTCAGTGCCTTATAATATCAGGATGATACATACTGAGAAGGGTCAATCATGCCAGTTAGTCCATAAATCAGATTAAATATGGTCGATTGCAGAAGGAAATAGCTACTTACTTCAGTCCCTATGGCCCAAAATCCATAAGGACTTTTCCATCCAGGACATGGTCAGTATGATAAGACAAGATGAACCTACCAACATAGAACATAGAATAATAGAGTTGGAAGGGACCTCGGAGGTCTTCTAATCCAACCCCCTACTCATTTTCAACCATGGGAAGGATCCTATGGATGAAAATCTTAAAGGGCAAATCAACTCATGGTAAACTCTGATAATATATTATTAATTAAATAATATTAAATATTAAGGAATATAATAACCCATGGATAACCAGATAAGAGGTTATCCAGTAAGCCAGGATTTCTAAAGAACCCTTAATTTTATGGGGGTTCTGCTTTTCTTATTTTAAGATAAAAAAGAATTGGAGAACATCATTTTCTCTGCTCCTCAAAGCTGTTTTTCATCTGAGACACAAATGAAAGTAACGTTGAAATACTTCATTTTGTCTATTGATTATATATAGCTGTTTGGAAGATGTATACTTTGAACCTTTGTTTTTGGTCTTCTTTTTTTTTTTAACAGAAAGGAAAAAAGAAAGTAATTGTTGAAATGCTGCTTGACTTTTTCAGGACTCTAAAACTAATTACAAAGATGCACAGCGATGTTTCAAGCATCTCCTCTCAGAATGACTGCAATGCTCAACGTGGCTTACTTGAAAATCTTAAACATCTAAATTAAAGAGCATTCTTTTCCAACAAGTGAAGTGGCAGACGTCCCTCTCCTACTTCATCCGCCAATACCAGAAGATCTCCATTTTGGTGGGAGGAAAAGAACTTGTCAAGTTTTATTTTGAAAAGGTAAAGAAATGAAGTATTTATCTATCAAGAGTTCCCTGAACCTACTGCAGCATAAGAGAAGAAAAAAAAGGCAGAGGAACTGAGAGGTGATAGAAATCCATATTCCCAAATAATAAATGTGGAACGAGCATAATTTTTTTATTTTTATTTATTTATTTGTATCCCGCCTTTATTATTTTTACAAATAACTCAAGGCAGCAAACATATCCAACACACCTTTCTCCTCCTATTTTTCCCACAACAACAACCCTGTGAGGTGAGTTGGGCTGAGAGAGAGAGTGACTGGCCCAAAGTCACCCAACCGCCTTTCATGGCTAAGGCAGGACTAGAACTCACAGTCTCCTGATGATTGGCCCAAAGTCACCCAGTTGACTTTCATGCTAAGAGAGGACTTGAATTCACGGTCTCTAGCCTGGTGCCTTAACCTCTAGATCAAACTAGCTTTCATATAACATATAGAAGCAACAAACAGAACTAGCTCTCATATAGCATAGAGAAACAGGTACATGCCACTTCAGTGACTTATTTGACTCTAACTAGCAGTTGGTGAACGGACACACAGAAATAATATAAGCCAATATATATCAAAATAGTTAATTCCCAGAATTCTGGGAGTTGAAGTCCATGGGCCTTAAAGTTGCCAAGTTTGGGAAACTCTACTGAAGAAGGAAAGAATCAATAGGTTGGCTAACCAAGTCCCTTCATGAAAATTAGACTGATTAACTATTTTGATAGTTAATGGCTGGCTAGGGAATTCTGGGAGTTGAAGTCCATGGGCCTTACAATGACTATGACAATGATCTATCACTAGTGTTGTATGTACAGAGAGCTTATGCACCGGAGACAAATTCCTTGTGTGTCTAATCACACGTGGCCAATAAAGAATTCTATTATTCTATTCTATTCTATTCTATTCTATTCTATTCTATTCTATTCTATTCTATTCTATTCTATTCTATTCTATTCTATTCTATTCTATTCTATTCTATTCTATTCTATTCCTATTCCTATTCCTATTCCTATTCTATTCTATTCTATTCTATTCTATTCTATTCTATTC
>QLTV01004294.1:1020176-1036998 GCA_003457575.1 Thermophis baileyi | reverse complement strand
TTGGAGGAGAAAACCAGTCACCTATAATTAATGACATCTTCCATGACCCAATTCTAATCACCGTGTGAGCTTTCCACCAACAACTGAATGGCTGTTTCGGGGAAAGGGCTCCGTTTTATCTGTTTGCACACGAAATTAGACAGTAGCCAAAGTACCCCCGTTGTTTACCACATCCCCATTGAGTGCAACAGGTTTCTTGGTAATCTCTCTCTCTCTCTCTCTCTCTCTCTCTCTCTCTCTCTCTCTCTCTCTCTCCCCGAGGATCAGAAGAAGCAACTGAACCATCAGGAATTATTATTATTTTTTTGGACACTGCACGCTACAAAATAATTTAGGAAAGGGAAGCGCTTTTTATGGGTTTCGATTTTCTTACAGTGCAGCCTTTTATCCAAATCTCCATAAAGAATGGTCACAGTATCTAATACAACATTGTGTGTGTTTGTGTGTGTGTATTGCTTTCACTGACGTGTGAAACCTTTGGAGAAGAGAAGGAAACAGACAATGCCAGAACACGTAAGAGAGTGTGATGCATTTCGATTGTACAAACATACTGAGATACACTTAAGAACTTAATCTTGGTGTCATTGATCAAATTTAGCTTGGTCACACAAAGATCTCTATTGCAAAATGGCTTGGATGGATATATTTATAAATGTAAAACAACTTTGCAATGGGAAATGTTGGCATCTGTCTTTCGATATAAGGAGTTATTTCCTCAAGCTATTTTTCATAAAACTAAAAGGGTCCAGATTTGAGGGAGGAGTATGCACTGTACAGGTAGTCCTTGACTTACAACCACAACTGAGTCCAACATTTCTGTTGCTAAGTGGGTCAGTGGTTAAGTGAGTTTTGTCCCATTTTACAACCTTTCTTGCCGCAGCTATTAAGTGAACCACTGCAGTTGTTAAATTACCACAGTTATTCACTGAATCTGACTTCCCCCTTGACTTTGCTGGTCAGAAGATCTCAAAAGGTGTTCACATGACCCTGGGACACTGCAACCGCCATAAATATGAGTCAGTTGCCAAGCACCCAAATTTTGATCACATGATCAATGGGGAAACCAGATTCACTTAACAGTGGTGTTACTAACTGAACAACTGCATCCAATTCACTTAACAACCGGGGCAGGAAAGCTTGTAAAATGGGACATATTTTCATTAAGTGTTTTGCTTAGCAATGGAAATGTTGGACTCAATTGTGGTCTTAAGTCGAGGACAGCTGTATATATTACAATTTGAAGGATTGCCTCTCCTGGTTACATCAATTCATCCCATTAGATCTAGCAGAGGAAACATGTTGTGGGCAGGGGTGGGCTTCAAAAATTTTAGCAAGGGGTTCTCTGCCCGGTTACTGGGTGGGCATGGCCCTGGTGGGCGTGGCCTAGTCAGCCTCTTTCACCATGGGGGGAGGCGTTTTTGCCCTCCCTGGGCTCCAGAGGCTTTCCTCGAGCTTCCGGGAGGTCGAAAACGGCCTCCCCAGGCTCCGGAGGACCTCTGGAGGTCAGAAACGGGCCAGTTTCCAGCCTTCCCAAACTTCTGGTAGGCCCGTTTTTCACCCTACCCGACCCCTCCCCGAGCCCCCGCGCGTGCCCTGCACTTACCTGCATCCAAAACGGGCCACGTGGGGACTCCTGGGAGGGGCAGGGAGGGATGGGCGGGGACCAGCCAGGAGTGGGATTTGGGGGTTCTCCTTGGGTTGTCCACAAGGTGGGGCCACCAAAGTCAAAAAGACTGCTACACCCTCAGAATTTTGTGTGCGTGCAACTGCCATCTTGACTTTGTTGTTTTACTCCCCATTAAAAATGGCCTCGTGTGATTTTGTTGCTCCCCTTAGAAGATAATGAAACCTTTCATCTAAATTGGATAGCACCTACCTATTCAGGATCTCCTACAGTACAGTATGGGCTTATACACCAATGTCTGGATTCCCACCATATACAAAGAAGTCAGTTAAAGACCTAGCGCCTGAATGAAGAGATGCAATAAGATGAACACACAAACTGTTCATTCTCCTCCCTCCCCACAAACATCGTTGTTCTAGTTACTCTCCAAATCCAAAGAGAACTGTCAAAACGAGATCTATTCTTCATGCTGTTCTTTTCTCAGCCGCCATACAGTCTCTTACAAAGGCCTGGGAGGATAAACATTTCTTTGCCCCGAAGCTGGAAGAATATGAAAGTCGGTGCCAGGTGGGTTTCTCCAGGGCGGGCATTCCATTGTCTCCTCCTAGTACAAGTAATCCCTCACCATCCCTCAGCAGAACCTCTGAAGATGACCTTAGGGTATGGGTAGATACATCTGGGAAGAGTAATTTCTTCAGACACTGTGGTCGTAGGCTGGGAAGAGTTTTCTGAGTCAATGCCAGTGCTTTGAGGTGGCACCAGGAATGAACAACACCCTGTCATGTCATGGATGAAAAAAAGGCTCTTTGATCTACAAGGGAAAGATAATGAGAACAGGAATAGAAAGTTTGTGTAGATTAGCGTATATGTCCTCACTCCCCTTCCTGTAGATCTTGCAGGCATGTGTGCTCCTTCTTCTATTGTCCCTTTGGGTCTCTCATCAGTTGCATAATCCCAGGTTCACCTTTGAAATGTTGGCTTGTAGATCAGAGCCAGTAGCAGTACGGGAAGCCCTCAACTTAGAACAGTTTATTTAGTGACCGTTTCAAGTTACCACGGCATTGAAAAAAAGTGACCTATGACCATTTCCCACACTTACGACTGTTGCAGCACCCCCGTGCTCACGTGATCAATATTCAGATGCTTGGCAACTGACTTGCGTTTATGATGGTTGCAGCGGCCCAGGTCACGCGATCCCCTTTTGTGACCTTCCGACAAGCAAAGTCAACGGGGAAGCCAGATTCACTTAACAACCATCTTACTAACTTAACGACTGCAGTGATTCACTTAGCAATGATGGCGAGAAAGGTCGTAAAACGGGGCAAAATCCACTCAACAACTGTCTCGGTTAGCAATGGAAATTTGGGGTTCAGTTGTGGTGGAAAGTCAAGAACTATCTGTATAGCATGGTAGTAATCTATTGTCATGGCAGCATTCTATCAAATAAAACGGACAGATTTGAAATGCGAGAATGCAAAGGCTAAAAAAAGCGTCGATTTGAGCTTGATTTTTGGTGACCATATGAATATAACCATGCGGTTTTCTCGACAACAATGTGAAAGTGGTTTGCCATTGCATTTTTTTTTTGTACACAGCCTGATATTTCTGATGGTCTCCTTATTTAAGTGCTAGTCCGGCTGCTTAGCTTCCAAGCTGGCCCCTACTGGCCGTGACCCAGATTTGAAAAGAAAAGAGTGCCAGGAGGACAGGTGTCATGTGTCATAGGTTCATATCACTTGATGAAGTCCTATCTCCATCAATGGAAGTAAAAATGAATGAATTCGGTACAGGTCAGTAGTGGGTTCTAAACCCCGTCACTACCGGTTTGCTCATGAGTGCTCGCACATGCGCGTGACACTTCTGCGCATGCGCAGAAGCGTCCCGGGCGGGTGGGCAGAGCCTCCCGCTGCCGCCACTATCGGTTCGCAGAACCGGGCCGAACCGGGAGCAACCCACCGCTGGTACAGGTTCCATAAAGGTGTGCAAATATGCTTTTGTATGTTATATGTTTTGGATGCTTCGTGTGTTATAGGGGACTGGAGGCTAAAACATATGAAGAATGGTTGCAGGACCTGGGTAGGTCTAGTTTAATGAAAAGAAGAACTAGGGGTGACATGATAGCAGTCTTCCAATATTTGAGAGGCTGTCACAGAGAAGAGGGAGTCAACCTGTTCTCCAAAGCACCTGAGAGCAGGACAAGAAGCAATGGATGGAAACTAATCAAGGAGGGATCGAAACCAGAATTAAGGAGAAATTTCCTGACAGTGAGAACAATTAACTAGTGGAACAGCTTGCCTTCAGAAGGAGGTTTTTAAGAAGAAACTGGACAACCATTTGTCTGAAATGGTATAAGGTCTCCTGCTTGAGCACGGGGTTGGTCTAGATTAGAAGACCTCCAAGGTCCTTTCTAACTCTGTTATTCCATTAAATCATCTTAGTTCTGATTCAGATTGCTGATCTAATAGAATGAGTTGATTGGTTTATGAAGAGTCTATTAGAAGCATCAAACTGAACCAATTCAAACCATTGATTTAATAAAATTATATGTATACATGGGTTAAAGTCAATCAAATGCCTGAACCGTTGCCGTTTCATTCAATATACTGAATTAATTTGTCAATTTCATTTCAAGGGATGATTAGAAATCCTGCAGAATTTAAAATAATTATTGGTGCGATACTTCTATCACGCCAATAAAATGGCTGTAAATGCGGTCCGGTTGCTAAGCACCCGAAATACAGTCACATGAATAATGCGGGAAAGGCCTGGCTATCAGAACTTTGAATCTTGATCACAAGTAACCCCAAGTAGAGGCCTGTTGGATGAATGGTTGCTAAGCTACTTTGTCATAAGTTGAGGACTACTTGCACATAGCGAATTTGTTGTAAACTTCACGGAGTCCTTCAGGATTTGATGATTTATAAATGAAAATAATAACAACAACAGTAGCAACAAGGGAGTTAAGATGATATTTTGGCTTTTGGGCCTTCTGAAAGGCCTTGAAGGGATGATTAGAAATCCTGCAAAGGCCTTGAAGACATGGCTGTGCCAACTAGCCTGTGGCTCTAATGGGTGTGTGGCACATTGAAGGTGGTTAATGGAGTAGGGTAGGGCTTTACTTTAAGACTTTAAGACATGTGGAAACTTTTAGACTTGTGGATTTCAACTCCCAGAATTCCCCAGCTAGCATGGCCGGCTGAGGAATTTTATTTATTTATTTATTTATTTCATCAAGCATGTATTAGATAATGGATATAAGTATAAACATAACTATGAATGCATGAAATGGATACGAATAAAAGGGAACATTAGGACAGGGACAGCAGGCACGCTGGTGCGCTTATGCACGCCCCTTTTCTGGGAGTTGAAGTCCACAAGATCCCTGGCTAGAAACATCCCAGCTCCTCTCTGCACTCTTTGTTCCCCTCCTCTCTATCCTGCTTGTATTTTAATTGGATTTTTAAATTCAAGATCTTTACTGTTTTAATGCATTATTCTGTGTTTTATTCAATTCAATTTATTCAATGTAAGCCGCCTAGAGTCACCTTCAGTGAGATGGGCTGCATACAGGTTTGATAAATAAAAAAGATAAAACAATATATCCTTATTTTGGTCACTAAATCAGAAATATTTCAAGTTGATTTATCATTTAATTTTTAACACCCCCCCCCCTCGTGTGTGTGTGTGTGTGTGTGTGTGTGTGTGTATGCCTAATATTTACCTAATTAATTTAACTTGAATTAAGATTTAAAAATGGCTTTTGTTCACAGAAGCAATTCTACATTCTTCTCATTGTAAAATATCTGAATAATCTATGCTTTTAGTCAGGTTGATTTTCAGAATATTAATGGATGGTTACTACTCTTACAGAATAGGAAACCTAGCGATATATAAGAACTATTATTAGTTTCATAACCCTTCACTAACGCTAATGGCCATTTTGTCCGAATATATGGAAACATAAAAACACAGGCTTTAAAAAGCACTCAATGCCTGGTTGACTATAAACCCATTATAAAAATAAAAGGTATATAAAAATGTGTCAAAGACATCAATAGATATGGCATTACAGAATAACAATATCTCATAACCATCTGATTTCGTGTCTTTCTCTGCAAAATTGCTTGAACAGTCTTAATGGTATACAAGGTTGATTCATTCCCATTTTCACATCTGTTTGCAAATTCAGCAAAAAAGAAAATTAGCATGAAATCATATATATTTTTTCTTGTTTTCTTTTCTTGGTTTTTTTTTTTTTTTACACATTCTTCCTTGCATTTCCCTGCAATGGCAGCTTTGGGGTTTGAATAGTCATATTGTCGTGTGACTTCCCCCTTAATAATCCTTACATTTCTGTAATTTTTTTTCAAAATAGCAGAATTCTGAACACTGGAGATGCATGTACATTATAGGTCTGTGATGGCGAACCTATGGCACGTGTGCCAGAGGTGGCACGCAGAGCCCTCTCTGTGGGCACGCGTGCCATCGCCAGATGCTCTTCCAGGTTCCATCGTGAGCATGCGCGGCGGGCAGCTGCTCTTCCGGGTTCCGGCGCGTGCATGCGTGCCGGCCAGCTGGTCTTCGTGCGACGACCAGATGGCAGGCATGCATGCGGCGCCGGAACCCGGAAGAGAGCAGCTGGCCGGTGCGTATGCGCGCTGGTCCAGCTGTTTGGCGTGCATGTGCGCGATGGAACCCAGAAGAGCAGCTGGCCAGTTTCGCGCTCCAGTTTCGGCACTCGGTGCCAAAAAGGTTAGCCATCACTGTTATAGGTAGTCCTTGACTTATGACCTCAAATTTCCATTGCTAAGAAAAGCGATTGTTAAATGAGTCGTGTCCCATTTTACGACCTTTTTTGTCAGGATTGTTAAGCGAATCAGCACAGTGAAGTGAATAATGTTGTCTTTAGGTGAATTTGGCTTCCCACATATGACTTTGCTTATCAGAAGCTTCCTAGGAAGGTTGCAAATGACAAGCCCAGGAGCCTGGGACTTGTAAATACATGCCAGTTGCCAAGCACCTAAAGAAGGATCACATGACTGTGGGGATGCTGCAACGGTCATAAGTGTGAGAACTGGTCATAAGTCAGTTTCTTCAGTGCCATTGTAATTTTGAATGGTCAAGGAATAGTTGTAAGCCGAGGACTACCTATAATTTATGTCCTGCTCCAAGAAATTCAGAGGAAGGAAGTAACTTCTCACCCAACTTGTGTACAGGGCATTTAAAACCGAATTGCACCAGTGCTTGTCCAAGCTGAAGGACCAGAGTGGGAACTGGCATTTGGTTAGTACCATTTTATAATGCCTTGGTAAGACCACACTTGGAATACTGCATCCAATTGCCATGATACAAAAAAAGATGTTGAGACACTAGAAAGAGTGCAGAGAAGAGCAACAAAGATGATGAGGGGACTGGAGGCTAAAATATATGAAGAATGGTGGCAAGAATTGGGTAGGTTAGCCCAGGGGTCTGCAACCTTAAACACTCAATGAGCCATTTGGACCCGTTTCCCACAGAAAAGAAAACATTGGGAGCCACAAAACCTGGGTGGGTGTGGCCAACTCGACATCACTCACTCCCACCCAGTCACATAACCCCCTAGCCACGCCTACCCAGCCGGTCATTAGGGCAGACAACTGGTTGTTAAAAAACACCGGGAGCCACAAAACACTTTTGACATCTCTTTCTCTCTCTCTCTCTCTCTCTCTCTCTCTCTCTCTCTCTCTCTCTCTCTCTCTCTCTCTCTCTCTCTCTCTCTCTCTCTCTCTCTCTCTCTGTCTGTCTCTCTCTCTTTCCCACTCCCCACTCTCTGTATCTCTCTCTGTCTCTCTCCACCTCTCTCCCCCCTCTCTCTGTATCTTTCTCTGTGTATCTCTCTCTCTCTATGTCTCTCTCTCCCCCTCCCTCTCCCCCTCTCTGTATCTCTCTCTCTGTGTCTCTCTCCCCTCTCTCTGTATCTCTCTCTGTATCTCTCTCCCCATCTCTCTCCCCTCTCTCTGTATCTCTCTCTCTCTCTCTCTCTCTCTCTGTCTGTCTCTGTATCTCTCTCTCCCCCCCTCCCTCCTCTCTTATTCTGATACGAGGCATCGAGCAGGCCATGAGGCACTCTCGCAGTGCCTTGCGCAGCACAGTGAACTTTAGCGCGCTTCACAATGGGGGAGATGGGGTCCTCTCCTCCTCCTGGAGCCCATTATGACATGGAGCCACAATGCGACCCTGTCGCACTTGCCCCTAGCAACAGGATGCGGCTTACAGATCCGAGCCCAAAGTGGTGGGAGGTGAGGGCTGCCTTGAGCCAAATGTGGCCCGAAGGAAAATATAGGGCCGCTTTGCTCCTGCACTAAGGCGCCGACCATCACCTTGCCATGTCCCCTCTCCCCCCCAGCAGCTCTTCAGCCGAGTGCGGCAGGCGCGAGCTCCAGCCCCAAGTGGCAGGAAGCAAAGGTTGCCTTGAGCACAAATGTTGCATGAAGGCATTGACAGGGCCCCTTCGCTCCTGCACTAAGGCTCCGGTGACCCACCTCCTCCTCCCCCTCCCCCTCCTTCTCCTCTTGCAACCCCCTTGCCAGTTGTGGCGAGGCTGGAAGGATGCGTACGAGCGGGAAGACCCTCCTCAGGCGAGCGGCCGGGCTCGGCGAAAGTGCAGAAAAGGCGCACACAGGGCGGGCAGGCACTCGCTTGAGGAGGGTCTCCCTGCTTGTGTGCACTCTCCCGGCCCCACCACAGCCAGCCAGGGGATTGCGAGAGGAGAAGGAAGGGGAGGAGGAGGAGGGTTACCCAAAGGGAAGCCTCCACCATGGCTTACGCTCGTTCCTCAGCCAGCCCGGATTTCCAAAAAGTTGCCAAGAAGAAAGAAAATGAGTAGCAAAGAGCCCCAAGGAGAACTCGCTGGGTTTCCGAGAGAGAAGAGACACAGAGACAGAGAGAGATACAGAGATACACACACACACACACACACACACACGGCTTTAATTGAAAAGCATCCTCTGGGTGGTGAAAGTTCCCTGTGCACGTTTTAAAGCTGGAGCTGGGTGCTGCGGGCCTGTCCCCCTTTCTGTCGTTCCCTCCTCCCGGATCCCATTCGCACCCCGCCAGCCCTCATGATAGCGAGGGTGGCATCAGTCATGGCTGGGTCGGGCCAGTGTCTCGGGGTGGAGAGCAGGTTGCGCGTCTCCCCAAGTGACCGAGGCACACCCAGCACCAATAAGGGCTGGAAGAAGCTCCAGCAAGAATGAGGCGCCAGAGAATCAGCCCCAGTCGCTTCTCCATCCCCCACCATTGCCCTTACCTTCTCAGGCTAGGCAAGGAGTGACTGGGAGGGGAGGGCAAGGGGCGGGGCCAGTCAGTGATGGCATCACCTGACAGGGAGCCACAGCAGAGGGCCCAAAGAGCCGCATGCGGCTCTGGATCCACAGGTTGCAGACCGCTGGTCTAGCCTAATGAAAAGAAGGACTAGGGGTGATATGATAGCAGTGTTTCAATACCTAAGGGGCTGCCACAAAGAAGAGAGGGTCAACCTATTTTCCAAAGGACCAGAAGGCAGAACAAGAACCAATGAATGAGAACCAACCTAGAACTAAGGAGAAATTTCCTGACAGTGAGAATAATTAACCAGTGGAATGGCTTGACTCCATAAATTGTGGGTGCTCCAACATTGGAAGTTTTAAAGAAGACATTGCACAATCATTTGTCCAGAATGGTATAGGGTCTCCTGCTTGAGCAGGGGGTTGGACCAGAAGACTTCCAAAGTCCTTTTCAACTCTGTTATTCTGAAACAATCCAGAATCTCAACATCTTTTTTATATTGTGGTGACCTGAACTGGATGCAGTGTTCCAAGGGTGGTCTTACTACCACTTTACAAAGCCTTAGTAAGACCACACTTGGAATATTGCATCCAGTTCAGGTCACCACAATATAAAAAAGATGTTGAGACTCTGGAAAGAGTGTAGAGAAGAGCAACAAAAATGATTAGGAGACTGGAGGCTAAAACATATGAAGAATGGTTGCAGGAATTAGGTATGTCTAGTCTAATGAAAAGAAGGAGTAGGGGAGACATGATAGCAGTGTTCCAGTTTGAGAGGCTCCTACAAAGACAAGGGGGGTCAAACTATTTTGCAAAGCACCAAAAGGCAAGATGAGAAACAATGGATGGAAACTAACCAAGGAGAGAAGCAACCTAGAACGAAGGAGAAATTTCCTAATGGTGAGAGCAATCGACCAATGGCACAACTCGCCTTCAGAAGTTGTGGGTGCTCCATCACTGGAAGCTTTCAAAAAGAGACTGGACAATCATTTGTCTGAAATGGTATAGGATCTCCTGCTCGAGCAGGGGGTTGGACCAGAAGACATCCAAGGTCCCTATGTCCACAATGCCCTACCTGTCAATGACTACTTCAGCTTCAACCACAACAATACACGAGCACACAATAGATACAAACTTAATGTAAACCACTCCAAACTCGACTGCAGAAAATACGACTTCAGCAACAGAGTGATCAATGCCTGGAATTCACTACCTGACTCTGTGGTTTCTTCCCCAAACCCAAAAAAACTTTAACCTTAGACTGTCTACTGTCGGACCTCACCCCATTCCTAAGAGGTCTGTAAGGGGCGTGCATAAGCGCACCAGCGTGCCTACCGTCCCTGTCCTACTGTCCTATTGTCCTCATCTATCTGTATTCACTTTGATTAGGTTTATGTTTATACCTATACCTGCTATCTTGTACATGTTTGACAAACAAATAAAATAAATAAATAAATAAACTCTATGATTCTATGGTCTATGTTAGGACAGCACAGAGTTAATTCCTAGACACAACCTTGACTGTGGATCTAAAGTGAGCCCATTTCGAGAGCTCTTCAAACTCTTGTCGCACGCCACGCATGAAGAGCCATGAGTCAAATCTTGGCTCCTGGTGGGAAAGCCCCACCCGAAACCTCCCACCTTGCAAAGGGCTTGTACATGCTGAAGATTTCCGTCTTTTGAAAAGCTGCCCAAAATCAACCAGTGTTGTCTTTTAACAATTGGTACAGTTGCTTGCACTCTAGCACTTCTGCTCAGAAAGGAGGCTTTCTTCTCTTCACTTTTCGACTTCACTTTTTCATTCGCTTCCCCCTCCCCCGCCCTCGCTTGATGATTTTATCCACCTTTGACAACAAAAGGCCTGGATATATATTTCCCCACTACCACCAACCCTCAGCCCGTCCTTTGCTTCCTGATTGTTTTTGGAAAGAACACCTGGAGTCAACATACGCTTGCCAAGATTTTCCGTGTACAGTACACCCACAAGTTTCTTCTTTTTCTTTAAAAGCCAGCATTTGAGTAGAAAATTGCATTTCCTTGTGGTTAGTTTTTTAACGAATGCAATTGTGAAAGAACTCCATTCAACGCACCTTGTAAAACCATGTTGCCGGGGTTTGCAAGGCACCCTTTCTAGTCAAGATCTCCCACGCTAATCCAGCCGGCTCGTGAGAACTAATGTGAAAATGCAGTCCTGAGACAAAGATTTGACACACACAGAGAGAAGGAGGTACTGTGCCAGGCAGCCAAATTTCCATCCTAAAGAGCATGTCAAGGTGAGCGAGGATTCGAAGATGTCGGTGCTGTGCACTGTCACACTTTTTGCTCAACTACCGGTCATCCGTGACTTACAATCAATTGTTTAGCGACGGTTCAAAGTTACAACAGCACTGAAAAAAGTGACTTTGTCCTCACACTTACAACTACTGCAGTACAGATAGTCCTCGACGTACGACTAAGATTGAGCCCAAAATTTACATTGCTAAGCAGAACAGTTGTTAAGTGAGTTTTGCCCCATTTTACCACCTTTCTTGCCACAGTTGTTAAGTGAATCTCTGCGGTTGTTAAGTGAGTAACAAGGTTGTTAAGGGAATCTGGCTTCCCCCATTGACTTTGCTTGTCAGAAGGTCGCAAAAAGGGATCACATGATCTTGGGACACTGCAACCGTCATAAATATGAACCGGTTGCCAAGTGTCTGAATTTTGATCATGTGGCCATGGGGATGTTGCAACTTTGTCACTAACACATTTTTCACTTAGCAACATAAATTTTGGGCTCAGTTGTGGTCATAAGTCGAGGACTACTTGTATTTGTGACCTTCCCAGCAAGCAAAATCAATGGGGAAAGTCAGATTTGCTTAATGACCACATGATTCACTTAACTGCAGTGATTCACTTAACAACCATGGCAAAAAGGTCATAAAATTGGGTGTGACTCACAGCGACAACCGCCTTGCTTAGAAACTAAAATTCTGCTCTCAACTGTGGTGATAAATTGAGGACTACCTGAATGGCCCAAAAACTCAAGATAATGGTCAAGCTGTGATTGAAGCTACACCTGTTGTTCCCGGTACATTTCAGGCAGAATTTTGACTACCGCATCTTGGCCACCACCTTGACTTTTTTGACCGCAACCTGTAGACACTGCTGCTAATATACAACAAAGGCCCACAGGTTCTATATCCTTTGAGGCTGCCTTGAACCTTGCTGAAATCCAGCTGGAAATATTCCATTAACATCAGAACAACCAAGGACATTTGAAGCCTTGATCGCTTTATTTTCAATTTTTTTTCCTGGTTACTCAGGAACGGAAAAGTGGCCTTTTTCACGCCTACACAGAGGTCAGCATTAGACGCTACGCTAGGTACGTAGCTGCATGGAACGTATTTGTGTTATTTAAAAGCAGGTCTGGGAAGCGGTGGGGAAGAATCAGGATTCAGATTGTCAGGTGCAGAAAAAGTGATCTGAATTAAAATGGGTTGGTCCCCAAGTTGCTGTTTCCCCCCAGAAATGGTAATAGCTCCCTTTATATGGAAAATTGGGAGAGATCACAATCGCCAAGCTTCACTGTCACTTGTTGTTTCTGTTTAAAGGGGTAACAGCAAAATAAGGTAATTTCTATGCCAGGGGTCCATTCCTCTGGCTGAGGAATTCTGGGAGTTGAAGTCCAGTTGAAGTCTTAAAATTACCAAGTTTCGAGACCCCTGTTCTACGAATACCTAATAATGCTATGCAGAACTCAGTGCAGTGATGGCGAACCTTTTAGGCACCAAGTGCCCAAAGTGCGCCCAAACTGCAAGGAGTGGGCGCATGCGCGTGCACACCCCCGTGCATATGTGCACACCCTGTGCATGTGCCCATGCCCCACCAAACTGCAAGCCGTGGGTGCATGCGCGCAACCCCTGTGCATGCGCAGGTGCCCCACGCATGCGTGACAGAGACCCAAAGACCAGCTGGCCGGTGGGAGGCACGCACACATGCGCGGCAGAGACCCAAAACAGAGCTGGGGCGACGGCGCGCGTGCCCACAGAGAGGGCTCTGCATGCCACTTCTGCACGCGTGCCATAGGTTTGCCACCACTGACCTAGTATATGCCTTCTGTGTCTCGTGCTAAAGAGAAAAGACAGGAAGAGTTACACTTGTTGCTGGGGGAAGAAATGCAGAGGCAATCCATACCTTGCGAGCTGGAAACAGAGAGGTTTTATTTATTTGTTTCCACCCCGCCTTTATTATTTTTATAAATATTTCAAGGCAGCGAACATATCCAACATACCTTCCTCTTCCTATTTCCCCCCACAAATCCTGTGAGATGAGTTGGGCTGAGAGAGAGGGTGACTGGCCCAAAATCACCCAGCTAGCTTTAATGGCTAAGGCAGGACTACTAGAACTCACAGTCTCCTGGTGATTAGTCCAAAGTCACCCAACTGGCTTTCATGGCTAATGCAGGACTTGAACTCACGGTTTCCTGGTTTCTAGCCTGGCGCCGTAACCAGTAGACCAAGGTAGCTTACGTGATTTTCCCACGATCTTATCACTTGTACCTTCTCACATTTGCAATTATGCTACCTTGGAAGATGGAACATCCGTGTTCTGTTAATTTCTGTCCCTGTCGCATTCAAAGCCCTCACCCCAAAAACATCAGGTGGTGACATCTAAACAGGGCTCAAACTAGAGTAGAAGACAACCAAGAAATCCCAGCCTGAAGGTTGGTTTGGGAAGTCAAAGGAGCTCCCTAGAAGAATACCGTGGCAGAATGTATTGCTGTTGGACACATCCATGTAATCTAGAAGTCAGTCCCCTTGACTTGAGGGCCTCCTTACCTTTTACCTGACCTCCACTGCACACAGAAATGTTACCTGAACTAAGAAATGGCTGCTTGTGTTTATGTGACTTCTGGTAATTGAAGCTGAACATGCTAACAGAAGGACGAAACACTGGCTGTTGTTCACACCAGATGCAAGGTCCCCTGTGGCTTTCAACCCCGCCTGGTAGTACATGATCCCAGTCAACTCTAGCCTGGATCGAAGAGAAAACTATCCTTCCCAAGTGTCTCTCTCTCTCCCTCTCTCCCTCTTACCCCCACCTGCCACTTGTCCTCTCCTCTTACCTCCATAACATATGGAAATGCGAGCATACCTCTGTGGCAAGGATAGCATGCCATGTTGACACCGCTTCTAACACTCATTCCCCATTAATGTTTGATATGGCTCCCAAGGAGTTGAAATAGATGTCAAGCAGCAGATCTGTTGCATATTTGTCAAGCATCATAGCTACTTAGGGGGAAAAAAAAAGAAGAAACAAAGAAAAGAGATTTTTTTTAAAAAAAAGACTTTTATTATAATGTTTGCCAACTGGATTAGCTACATTGTGCATTTGCAAATGTCTCCTATGTGTCTATTGTTTCTGTTGGCTTTTATCTTTTAAGACCCTTATTTGCATATGAAATATAAACCACTAGATCACCCACTTCTTTAGAAGGACTTTCCTTTTACTGATGATTCCTCCAACATATGATTCAAAGCACCCCTTTTCTTAAATCTTCCACCTGGTTTCTTAAATATACTTAGGACAGGCCTGTACAATTGGAGATAGCTCAAGCCAAATGCAGTTTAAAGGGACATACTGTGGAGTCTGTCACTCCCACTGAAAAGAAGGACTAGGGGTGACATGATAGCAGTCTTCCAATATCTAAGGAGCTGCCAGAAAGAAGAGGGAGTCAAGCTATTCTCCAAAGCACCTGAGGACAAGAAGCAATGGGTGGAAACTAGTCAAGGAGAGAAGCAACCTAGAACTAAGGAGAAATTTCCTGACAGAACAATAAACCAGTGGAACTACTTGCCTCCAGAAATTGTGAATGCTCCAACACTGGAAGTTTTTAAGAAGAGATTGGACAACCATTTGTCCAAAATGGTATAGGGTTTCCTGCTTGAGCAGAGGTTGGACTAGAAGACCTCGAGGGTCCCTTCCAACTCTTTTATTCTGTTATTCTGGTTGTTTAAATGGGCTGTGAGAATAACCTTGGGATACAGGAGAAGGAAGAGTCTCAGCCAGGGAAACAATTGGGTAAGAAATATTTCAGCCCACAGCAGGAATGGAAGGGAAGAAAACATCTCAGAATGGATCCTTCCAAGTTCTTTGGAAAAATGAAGATTTTAAAGGCATCTCATGGCCCCAGAAAGTTTGACCTAACTTGATCATAGTGTCTGTGTGTGGGG
Source organism: Thermophis baileyi (assembly GCA_003457575.1). Taxonomy (NCBI): domain Eukaryota; kingdom Metazoa; phylum Chordata; class Lepidosauria; order Squamata; family Dipsadidae; genus Thermophis; species Thermophis baileyi. The sequence continues at coordinate 1,021,858 of QLTV01004294.1, read as the reverse complement.
GTTGGTCGTAACTTTGACTGATCATTAAGCGACCGGTCGTAAGTCGAGAACTAGATCTATTTGATATTTACTGCCCTCTAGTGGTCTTCTAGGGGACGGGGTGGCTCAGTGGCTAAGACGCTGAGCTTGTCGATCGAAAGGTCGGCAGTTCGGCGGTTCGAATCCCTAGCGCCGCGTAACGGGGTGAGCTCCCGTTACTTGTCCCAGCTTCTGCCAACCTAGCAGTTCGAAAGCACGTAAAAAATACAAGTAGAAAAATAGGGACCACTTTGGTGAGAAGGTAACAGCGTTCCGTGCACCTTTGGCGTTTAGTCATGCTGGCCACATGACCACAGAGACTTCTTCGGACAGCGCTGGCTCTTCGGCTTTGAAACGGAGATGAGCACTGCCCCCTAGAGTCGGGAATGACTAGCACGCATGTGCGGGGGAACCTTTACCTTTAGTGGTCTTCTGGATTTTTACAACTAAGATCAAGGAGCCCTAAACTTGGAGCAGAATGGAGGAAAATCATGACTTTATAATTTGTAGTATAAAATTATGACATTATCTCTATAAAATTTAAGTTAAGAGGAGCTTTTTTGTATGTGCAAAGCCACTAATGTCAAAGCAAATAATCCTACATAAGTTGAAGCAATCTGAACCCGACTGTGTTGTTTCTCCGTGTCATATAATAGATGTGGTTTTATTTTATTTTATTATTTTTATTTATTTATTTATTTATTTATTTACTTACTTATTTATTTATTTAGTTAGTTAGTCAGTCATGTTTATGTAGTGCATATTGGAAGTGGGGACCCTTTGAGAGCTGTATGCAACGAAATTTCATTTTAATGTATGCCGATTAGAGTACATCCAAAGTGACAATAACGTTATTCTAAGTTCTAGTTCTAAGTTCTAAGGAACTACTCCGGTGAGTCTTGTCAGTTGAAACCTAGAACGCCGAAGTTCCACACCCATCTCTTCATCTCCTCTCTTCTCCCCAATTTATCCTGGAGGCTAAGAAGGCTACGTTTGCTGCCAGCGTGAGACAATTTTTCATTAATGGCTGCAGTAATTGTCAGCAGTGAATATTGCACTTCCCCAGATTGGTTTTGATGAACCCGGCGGATAACTGACTCCTTGCGCTGAATGGGTTGTGCTTCATAATATTTGAATGGCTCACCCAAGTTAATGACAAGTATTTTAAATAAACCGTAATAGGTTAATAGTTTTAATAGGAGGAAGGGGAGAAATGCAAGATTTTCCTCTCCTCCCCCTCCGAAGGAATCCATGTTAGGAAGTGGGTCAGTTCAAGATGCCTAATCCTGATCCGGCTTCCACTTTTCTGCCAAAGGGAAAAATATGCCTCCCCCTCCCTCTCCTCCCCCTCCCTCTCCCCTCCCCCTTCCTCCTCTGAATCTATCTGTCTGTCCGTCTGTCCATCTATCCGTCTACCCATCTGTCTGTCTGTCTAGCTATCATCCCACCAAGCCAAGCCAAGCCACGCCCACCAAGCCAAGCCACGCCCGCCAAGCCACGCCCACAGAACCAGTAGTAAATTTTTTTGAATCCCGCCACTGATGTGGGCATATGCATAATTTTGTATTTATTTATTTATTTATTTATTTATTTATTTATTTATTGTGTATATTGGAGGTGGTGACCCTTTGAGAGCTGTATGCAATGAAAATATCATTGTGATG
>QLTV01004294.1:995080-1015741 GCA_003457575.1 Thermophis baileyi | reverse complement strand
CCTCTTCCTCCTCCTCCTCCTCTTCCTCCTCCTCCTCCTCCTCCTCCTCCTCCTCCTCCTCCTCCTCCTCCTAGCGTATTCCTGCAACTGCAGGGTCCACTTTTCTGATCATTGAGCGCCACTTTGCACGGTCAGCTGCGTCTCCAGGGCACAGGCTGGCTGCTTGCACATCTTTTGTTGATGGTGTTTTGCCATCTCTGTTTTGGGCACCCGCAAGGTCACCGGTCATTGACTTCTAGTTGGTAGGCAGTCTTGGCCACGGTGGAAGGTGCTGCTCTCTGGACATGTCCATACCAGTGGAGCCGGCCTTCACTCATATTCTCTATAATTGATGCCACACCAAAATGTTGTCGAATGGTGTCATTTGTGATGTGGTCAAGAAGGGAGATGCCCGATATCCAACGGAGCATTCGCACTTCCATGGCATGGCGATAGCGTTCAGTGCCAGCATTCAGTGCCATACAGTGCAACAGGGTGGATAGTTGTCTTGTAAATCTTAGATTTAAGATGGGTTGGCATTCGTCTTGTCACATAACACACTGGTGACTTCTCGCCAATGCATCATCCCTCAAATCTGCAGGGAAAGTTTAGAAGCAAAGTCTGTAAACCGAGAAGCAACAACTTTTCTGGGAGAGCTGTTTGCAAAGTGTTGTGATGTGTGCCAATCTTAAATATATAGCACTGATGATGTTACCTAGTACTGTGCTGGTGCAGTGGTTAGAATACAGTATTGTAGGCGAACTCTGCCCACTACCAGGAGTTCGATCCTGACCGGCTCAAGGTTGACTCAGCCTTCCATCCTTCCGAGGTTGATAAAATAAGAACCCAGATTATTGAGGGCAACATGCTGACATTGTAAACCTCTCAGAGAATGCTGTAAAGCACTGTGGAGCGGGATATAAGTCTAAGTGCTACTGCTATTGATAATGAAACATCTGCAAGAAAACCACCAAGCTCAGAAAGAGCCCACAATTCAACCCTGAGCTACAAATCTTCTCTTCCATCGGTACAAATATTCTCTTAAATACGTTACATACGTTCTTCATTCATGGTGATGCTCATGAAGCTGCCATTATTTATTTAAAACATTTATATAGTCATCCTTCTTTCAGCCAACTCTGAGTGGGCATTTCCCAATGAAGAATTTAAAGGCATATACAGTAAAATCATTTTAAAAACTATAAACCACAACCAATTAAAACATAAAACGTTCAAGGCAACAAAAACCTGGTGCCAATCATGTCAACATACCATCATCTAATCTTCTCCCAATGAGAAAACCCAGGTTTTTAAAGTTATACAGTAGACTAGGAGGGTAGATGCCTGCCGAATTTAAGGAGGCAGAGTGTTCCATAGGGCAGGGCCTGCCACGGAAAAGGTAGGTTTCCAAGTTCCCATAAGGTGGCATTATTTAAGGGAAGAGACTAGAAGCATGCCCACCCTATCTGACTTGGTAGGGTGGGTAGATGTCCTTGGGGAAAGACAGATGGCAGATAGCCTGGCCCTACGCCCTATAGGGCTTTAAAAGCGATGACCAGCACCTTGAATTGCACCTGGACAGAAATTAGAAGTCAGTGCCCCTCGTGCAACTAAGGTGTTACATAGTCAAACCTTGAAGCCTCTATTTCTGTGCACGCCGCTGCATTCTGGACCAGTTGAAGTTTCTGGTGATTTTCAAGGGCAGCTTCAGGTAGAGCCATTGCAGCAATCCAAACACAATGGATTAATGCAGGGGTATCCAAGCTTGGTGACTTGTGGACTTCAACTCCCAGGATTCCCCAGACTTTAAAATAGCCAAAGTGAAAAACATTGCTCTAATCCAGAGGCGTCCAACCTCAGCCACTTTAAGACCTGTGGACTTCAACTCACAGAGTTCCCCAGCCATGAACACCCCTTGATTAATCCAAAGCGTCCCATGTCACCAGAGTTTTCATGGAAGCAGCCCTGACGACTTGTAACCTCTTACATCTGCCATTTCTACAGCCCCTCTTTGCTTGCAATGGCTGCTGGTTTGAAAAATAGATCGAATTAGACTTCCCACGTTTTTCAGCTGCACAGTTGGTACAGAGACTCACCTCTGCTCCCCCCCACCCTCCCCAGGCAGCCCAAGGTTTGTATGAACACACAGAGGCAACTAGGAGAAAAGTCAGACACGAGAAAGTCAGACATGAATGTTCTTGTTCCAATATTTCTACATTTCTCATCCACCCGTGTGCCTTGCTGGTTTTAGCTTCTGCTGCTGTTCGTAGAGAGAACAAAGAACACTTTTCCTTGAGCCTTGGGCTGTTGATAACTCTTAGCAATAAAAGCAGATTTAAAACAAGCTCAGAGTATGTGTCTCTGGTGAAGGACAATTACATCTGTACCTGAAGGCATCAGATAACTGAGAGAACATAGAACAGTGTCATGCCCCTGTTGGAGTCTGACTCTGCTGCGGAAGATGAGCTGGAACAAGAACTGACAGCGAGTGAGAGGGCAGCTCTGTTGGCCTTGGAGGAAACTGGGGAAGGGCAGAGTCAGTCCAGGCCAGGCTGTTGGGAATTAGCAAGGCCTGCAGGGAAGGAGGAACAGAGCTCAGCCAAGGAGCATGAACCACCCCCTTCTAATGCAAGAGCTTGGAGAGTGCAGAGGAGGTGGGATCAGCTCAGACGGAAGAGGCCACTCACGAGGAGAGTGCTCACCCAGCTTCACCAGGCACACCTGGGGAATGAGACTTAAGGAGATGCTGTGGGGAGGGGCATTTGTCGGGAACAAACGCTGAGTTCTTGGAGTGTTGTGTGCCAACGTTTGAACTTGCCAAGAATCCTTGCATTCTTGTGTGGTGTTCTGGACTGATTATCTGTATCTTTTGCTCCCTGAACTCCTTGCTTTGCTCTTGTTTTGCTAGATAAATTTGGGATTTATTGCCGTGCAGCCTTGGTGCAGACAGCACTGGGCTTGACTAATTGCGACCAGAGGCTGTTTGAGTTTTGTTTGGGGGAGATGTGGAGCACTAAAAGGCCCAGTTTGAACTGCCAGCAGTTTGTGTTATCTCTGTGCCATGCCCTGGGTCATCACAAACAGGCTGCGTGGCAGACAGAAGGTCTTCTGATGCCTGGTCACTACTACTTACTTGCTTACCACTTTGCCTGGAATCTGGTTGCTGGCCATTCAAAAGCTGCAGTTAGGGTGCTAATGCATACCTGAGCATTGTCACCTGAGCCAAACTAGGTTGGCACTTGCACAAATCTGCTTAAGGTTATGTATCTCTTGGTGTTCTTGTGTATGCTTCATTCAGTTGGTGACCTTTCCCAGTGAGGCTGGGAGAAGGAGAATTATTTATTTATTGAGTTTATATGGAGTCCATCTTGCTATCAAGCAACTTTGGGTGGCTTTCAACATTATAAAAACAACATTATAAAACATTCAAATGATAAATGTTATTTTTTTTTTAAAAAATAGCTAAAGAAGGAACCAACATATAATGAGATGGTGTCGTTGTTTAAGTCCACCAACATAGATTCCAATATAGAACATCCCCATTGCGATCCCAGGCTGACCCCAGAGTTTTAAGGTCAAGAGGGGTGGGGATCCCATCTCAAGGGGCACAATGTTCCAGAGGGTGGGACCCAGGGGTGGGCTTCAAAATTTTTAGCAAGGGGTTCTCTGTCCGGTTGCTGGATGGGCGTGGACATGGTGGGCATGGCCTAGTCGCCCTTCTGCACCATGGTGGGGGGGATGTTTTTGCCCTCCCCGGGCTCTGGAGGCTTTTCTCGAGCCTCCGGGAGGGCAAAAACGGCCTCCCCAGGCTCCGGAGGCCCTCTGGAGGTTGGAAACAGGCCCGTTTCCGGCCTTCCCGAACTTTGGTAGGCCCATTTTTCGCCCTCCCCGAGCCTCCGCGTGCGCCCTGCACTTACCTGCATCCAAAACGGGCCACGTGGGGACTCCTGGGAGGGGCGGGGTGGGCTGGGCGGGGCCAGCCAGGAGTGGGATTTGGGGGTTCTCCAAACTGCACAGAATCTTAGCTAGAGGTTCTCCCGAACCCCTGCGAACCCCCAGCAGCCCACCCCTGGTGGGACCACAGCAGAAAAGGCTCTTCTCTTAGACTCTGCCAACTGGAATTCCTTGACCTATGGGATCTGCAGTATGTCCCTTCTGCAAGTGTGAATGAGATGGGCGCACAACACAAGTGTCACCATGGAGGCCCCTAGAACTGTCGGTGCAGCTTCAGCCTGTGCCATTCAAATTTGGAGAAAAACAGCTCCTCTAAAGCAAGACTCCTTACAATTGGAATCCTAGTTCAGGAAAACGGGACAGATGGAAGCAGTTGGCTTCCTCTGTCTAATGGTCCTGAATCAAGGCTGGTGTGTTGACTTCAACAGATTAGAACATAGAATAATCATGTTGGAAGGGAACTTGGAGTCTTCCAGTCCAGGGGTGTCAAACTCGATTTCATTGAGGGCCGTATCAGGGTTGTGTTTGACCTTGGGGGGCCGGGGTGGGCATGGCCAGTGTGGGCATGGCCAGCTCAACGTCACTCATGTCATGGGTGCCTGTGGTGGCCCGAGTGCTCTGCCAGCGAAAATGGGCTCCCGAGCTCTGTTTTTGCTTGCGACGGCCTCCTGCAACCCTCTGCCAGCGAAAACAGAGCTCGTGAGGGTCGCCTGCAGCCCTCCCAAGCTCCGTTTTCACTGGCAGAGGCACCGTAGGCCAGTCCTTCAATGTTTCCAGTGTAGCCCCATGGGCCAGATCTAAGCACCCTGCGGGCCGGATCCAGCCCCTGGGCCTTGAGTTTGACACAACCCTCTGCTCTAACAGGAGACCTTATACCAATCTGGACAAATAGATGTTCAGTCTCTTCTTGAAAACCTCCAGTGGTGGAGCACCCACAACTCCTGGAGGCAAGTCATTCCACTGATTGATTGTTCTCACTGACAGGAAATGTCTTCTTAGTTTTAGGTTGGATCTCTCTTTAATGGTCGTCCACCTGTTACTTCTTGTCCTGCCCTCAGGTATTTTGGAGAATAGGTCAACCCCCCTCTCCTCTGTGACCGCTCTCAAGTATTGGAAGACTGCTATCATGTCACCCCCTAGTCCTTCTCTTTGTTGGATTAGAAATAGTTCCCTCAATTTTTCATCCAATCCCCTAATCATCTTTGTCGCTCTTCTCTGCACTCTTTCTAGCGTCTGAACATCTTTTTGTGTATCGTGGTAACCAGGTTAGTGAATTACATCCCCTCTTTCTACTGAAGGCAAGAGAAGCCACCCTTGGCTTGCGATGGTGGCTGGTTCTCTCCCCAACCAAAGTCTGGGACAAGAATGAGGGCCACTAACCACTGCGCCACCTCGGATCTTCTCCCCACAGATTATACTCAGCTACCGCAAGCGACGTGAGGCTTCTGTTCATGGATTGCCTCGCGAGAGGAAAATTATGAATGGGCAGGAATGGAAAATTCTGTGGTCCACACCTACGAATTGTGGGGGTGGCCGTAGGAGTCCCCCCTTCCCTGAGGCTGAGCCACCGACTGAACGCTCTGCAACTTTAGAGGGTGAATTCCCTCATTCAGTGGGTCTTTGTTCATTAATTTTGGCTGATGGCTGTTGGGAGGGAAGAGCTGAATCAGAACCTCTTTGTTTTCTGATTATTTGGTGGAACGAGCGATTTCATTCCTGTGCAGGGATGAGCAGCCCGCAGTCTAGCCGGACAGCTGCCAATGGGGAAAGCGAACTCACATGGCTTGCTTGACAAGTGCCTCATTATTCATTCATGGTCCAGATCCTCTCCGTACATGCGGTTACTAATATTAGGTTTCGGCAGCATAATAAGGAGCAGCAGCAGATGCCACCGCTTGGTGAAGGGAATATGAATGCCTCGCGTTATTGCGGATAATTAAAATGAGGCAGAGGCAAAGAAAATTACTTCTGGAGTTTTAATTGGGATTCAAAGATTATGTAAGGCTCGTCTAGTGGGTTGAGGTCTTTTGGTCCGGAGGCAAGGCAACATTTATATGGTGTGTACAGGTAGCATCCCCTCCAGTGGTGGGTTGCTACCGGTTCGCCCCGGATCGGGCGAACCGGTAGCGGCGGTGGCGGGAGGCTCTGCCCACCCGCCCGGATGCCATAAAAAATGCTCTGCGCATGCGCAGAAGGTTCTGCGCATGCACAGAAGCATTGTGCGCGCCTGCACGCTCCCGTTCCCGAACTGGTAGCAAAGGTAAGTGAAACCCACTACTGATCCCCTCCATGGATTGCCCCTGTGATTACTGTATGTAGGACAGATGGGGAGGAAGCTAAGCACCAGACTGCAAGAACACAAGTGAGCGGTCAGATGAGGAGACCCGAACTCATTGGTAGCCTCACATTGCAATGAATAAAGACATACATTCAATTTCGCAGCTACTAAGATTGTTGGACGACCAGGGACAAAAATAGCCAGGGAAATGATTGAAGTCTGGGAAATGGGCCCCCTTGTTAGTCAATCTCCAGCCATCAAAACACCAATCAACCAATAGGAAGGCACCACATAAATATGACTCATAGAATAGCCCAAAGCACATATTTCATTAGAGAGAAATTCCTCGAGGATGGGCTCCAGCATGAATCCAAAAGCTCGGAAGAGTAAAACCTCTAGTCCCACTGACCGACCCAGATTGGATCTTGTACAGGTAATCCTTGACTTACAATCATTCATTTAGCAACCATTCAAAGTTACAGTGGCACTGAAGAAAGTGATTTGCAACTGGGTCTCGCACTTGTAACTATCATAGCATCCCCACGGTTACATGATCAAAATTCAGGTGCTTGGCAACCAGCATGTTTTTACAATGGTTGCAGCATCCCAGGGTCATGTGATCATCATTTGTGACTTTCCCAGCTGGATTCCGACAAGCAAAGCCAACGCGGGAAGCCGGATTCGCTTAATGGTACACTTAACAACTGCAGCGATTCACTTAACAACCCTTGGGAAAAAAAGGGTCATAAAATCAGGTTTGGTTCAACAACCACCTTGCTTAGCAACAGGAATTCTGATCCCAATTGTGATTGTAAGTCAAGAACTGCCTGCATGTATGGGCTTCCTATGAACTGGTGTAGACAAGCAGCTCCAAAGCTGATACAGTGGTACCTTGGTACCCAACTACTTTGAAACTCATCGAATTTGGTACTCAACCCATTTTGATGCAAACATTTTGTTCTGGTACTCATCGTTTGTTTAGTACTCAACGCACAAGCTAGAATAGAATAGAATAGAATAGAATAGAATAGAATAGAATAGAATAGAATAGAATAGAATAGGAGTTGGAAGGGATCTTGGAGGTCCTCTAGTCCAACCCCCTGCTTAGGCAGGAAACCCTATAGCATTTCAGACAAATGGTTATCCAATCTCTTCTTAAAAACTTCCAGTGTTGGGGCATTTACAACTTCTGGAGGCAAGTTGTTCCACTGATTAATTGTTCTCATTGTTAGGAAATTTCTCCTTAGTTCTAGGTTGCTTCTCTCCTTGATTAGTTCCCATCCATTGCTTCTTGTCTTGCCTTCTGGTGCTTTGGAGAATAGCTTGACTCCCTCTTCTTTGTGGCAACCCCTGAGATATTGGAACACTGCTATCATGTCACCCCTAGTCTTTCTTTTCATCAAACTAGACATAACCAATTCCAGCAACTGTTCTTTACATGTTTTAGCCTCCAGTCCCCTAATAATCTTTGTTGCTCTTCTATGCACTCTTTCTAGAGTCTCAACATCTTTTTTACATCGTGGCGACCAAAACTGGATGCAGTATTCCAAGTGTGGCCTTACCAAGGCATTATAAAGTGGTATTAACACTTCACGTGATCTTGATTCTATCCCTCTGTTTATGCAGCCTAGAACTGTGTTGGGTTTTTTGGCAGCTGCTGCACACTGCTGGCTCATATTTAAATGGTTGTCCACTAGGACTCCAAGATCCCTCTCACAGTTACTACTTGTTGGTGTAGGCTGTCTTGTGGCTCACTACATTATTCCTTATGGGAAAAATTTGTTTGGTACTCATTGTTTGTGGTACTCATCGCACCTCCCAGAACCAATCAACAATGAGAACCAAGATGTAATTGGATAGGTGAGCCAGATCCAGATGTGCTGGGACTATGACTCTCAGAATTCACAGCCAGAACCCTTTTATTGGAATCAGCTGAGCGAAGGCAGATATTGGTCTTAATCTTTCAAGCTACATGGTGCCAGTTGCAGGCAGGACCTTAAGGATGCTTTGTTGACTCTAACTTTTTAAAATTCTGGTGCCAAGAATTTTAAAGAAAACCAAAAAGAGCTTGCTTGCTTTGTTGTGTTGATATTTTTTTAATCGTGTTGCTATTTTTTTAATATATAGCAGCACCCTAATGTTCATGTCTAAGCTAGGAAGCCATGCAATGGGTTGACTTCATTTCCTGGAACTGATTAGGTTTTTCTATAATTGTTTTTAGAGGAACATATGCATCAGGTGCTAGTAAATATCAGGTCTTTTTTCACTTGTAGAAAGAATGTTATGTGCAGGAACACAGTGAAGTTTGAAGCCTGGGTTGTCCCAACATTGTGACTGCAGCCAGTGGCCTTATGTTCCTACCCTAGAACTCCAATCAGTCAATCTCCCCTTTCTGTCTTCTGGTCTTCCATGCCAGAATGGAATGGCCGGTCTATCTCTCAGGCAATTTTCGTGGGACGTCAACCTAGACCGAGCCAATTCAGTACTCTCTTGCCCTTTTCCGAGAGAACAACGTGCAACAGAAAGTTCACGCTTTCTGGAAATGCTCTGAAAACTCAAGGTGGGTTTTGGATGAGTAAAATTGTATGGTTGGATCTGTCGGTTTTGGCTGCACAGTTTTCTGTGTTTCTGTACAAACTCTCTCCATATGCTTCATGTAGGTAAATGCTCTGATCATCCAATTATATGGAATGCCTAATGGAGCACAATTTAGTCTGCAATTAAGAATAGGCTGTCAGATCCAGTTTCCCTCATTAACTCGGGCCATAGTCTGGACTCACACGCAGACCACCCAAGAGGAGACTTCGCCGGTCACCGTCCATTTCAGTTTCAGCCTTCAGAAGGACAAAGCTGATGTTGTGATGGCCATTCAAGTCATAATTTTGCATAATGCATAGATAAGCAATCAGGTTTGGAATGGAAGGCTTCACGTCACTCATTTCTGTCACACTGCAGATAGTCCTTCACTTACAGCCATTCATTTAGTGACTGAAGTTACAACGGCTCCGAAAAAAGTGACTGTTTTTCACACTTATAACCATTGCAGCATCCCCATGGCCATGTGATCAAAATTCAACTGTTTGGCAATTGACTCATATTTATGACGGTGGCAGTGTCCCGGGGTCATGGGATCCCCTTTTGTGACTTTTTGATAAAGCAAAGTCCATGGGGAAGCCAGATTCACTAAACAACCATTATTACTAACTTAACAACTGCAGTGGTTCACTTAACAACTGTGGCAAGAGAAGTCACAAAATGGGGCAAAATTCACTTGACAATTGTCTCACTTAGCAACAGAAAGTGTGGTCATAATAGCAATAGCACTTATATACCGCTTCACAGTGCTTTACAGCCCTCTCTAAGCAGTTTTACAGAGCCAGCACATTGCGCCCAACAATCTGGGTCCTCATTTTACCAACTTCGGAAGGATGGAAGGCTGAGTCAACCTTGAGCCTGGTGAGATTTGAACTTCCAAATTGCAGGCAGCCGGCAGTCAGCAGAAGTAGCCTGCAGTACTGCATTCTAACCACTGCGCCACCACGGTTAGTCGAGAACTATCTGTATTAAGATAATCTTTCCACGTCCCCTAAGAGCTTCTCCTTTCATATGGCTACCTGGGCTCTGAAATGTTTTTCTCCAGGCAGACATACCTGAGTGGGACAATCTTCATTATCTTTCCATTGCCAGACAAATCCATTCCAGGTTTTCAAATTATTAATATGTTGATAACTTCCAGGCCCACCATAGCGTGTTTTAATTAATTTCCTTCCCATCTTCTCGCTTTCTCTGCTGTGTATTTTTAGCCTCTCCTTTGTCTTAACAAGATTCTGATGATGATTGTTGAGTGTGCATAAGCCACCCAGGGAAAACTTTCTTTGAAGGGAAAACCTATTACCTTTTTTTTTTTTTGAGCAAACAGCCAGAAACATAACTAACGATGTTACATGAGACAGATTTAAATGCAAGTCAGGTTTTGGTCTTCCTCTTGCCAAGGGGTGTCAAACTCAAGGCCCGGGGGCCTGATCCGGCCCATGGGGTGCTTAGAGCTGGCCTGCGGAGCTACCCTGGAAGCAGCAAAGGACCGGTCCATGGTGCCTTTGCCAGTGAAAACGGAGCTTGTGCGGAGCATGTGCGGCTCTCCCGAGCTCCGTTTTTGCTGGGAGAGGGTTGCGGGAGGCTGTCGCAGCCGAAAATGGAGATCGGGAGCCCATTTTTGCTGGCAGAGCAATCAGGCCCCCATAGGTGCCCCCGACACGAGTGACATCAAGCTGGCCATGCCCACCCCGGTCACGCCCACCCCGACCCCCCGAGGTCAAACACAACCCTGATGCAGCCCTCAATGAAATCGAGTTTGACACCCCTGCTCTTGCCTCTTTTTGGAGAGTGGGTACCAAAGCATCCCTGGAACACAACTTTTGTTGTTATTTTTTTAAAAAAAGGTGTACATCAGCTCTACATCCTGAATTTTCTGCAGATGTACAAGCAGGTCATGAGAAGTGAAAGGTCTTCTAGCCAAACAAGAACATCTAAGTTGCCTTTTGAAAGAAAGCACCTTTGGTATAAACTAATTGCAGCCCAAAGGTTCAGGTTACTTGAGGAACTGTCTCACCTATGGGGTTGGCCCCCTGTACTCATGCCAGCAGAGAAGGCCTGCTTTGGATCCCATCAGTCAAGGAATTCTAGCTTGAGGGGTCCAGGAGAAGGGCCTTCTCTGCTGTGGCCCTGGCCCAGGGAACATCTTAACCCCTGAGGTAAATTTGGCTTCCACCCTGACCTTCCGCAAGAGCCTGAAGGCTTGGTGCCTTAATGGAGGAAGACTGGAGGTGGCTGATTGACTAATAACAGCTCCCCCTTCGTATGTTCTGTGTTTGCTTTTTTTTTTTGTTAGCTTATAATATAAAATACAAAAATACAAAAGCAAATAGTAGGAAACAAAAGGGAGGGAAAGGAGAATAGAATAGAATAGAATAGAATAGAATAGAATAGAATTTTTTTATTGGCCAAGTGTGATTGGACACACAAGGAATTTGTCTTTGGTGCGTATGCTCTCAGTGTACATAAAAGAAAAGATAAATTTGTCAAGGGAAGGGAGAAGTGTAGAAAAGAAGAGGGGGAAAAAGGCATTGAGTTCCGACTCCCGTTGGTGCAGTAGAACAAGGCATTAACCTCAATCCTCAACTTTTTACTTTTACATCATAGTTTAAACTAGCCATTTCTATAACAACAAATCTATCTAATCAGTAAAACCCAAAATCAAAGTTTCATTTTTTCCCCACCACAAGCACAAAGACCAGAAGCGGTTTCCAAGTAGAAACAAAAGTAATTGTATTCTTTTCTTTGATCAAAACCGTCAATTTAGCCATCTCTGCTAACCCTCCCCCCATATATTCTGCTCCTTTCCTCCCCATGTTTTAGTCTTAGTTATAATTTAGTATTTTCATTGTGGTTTTATTGTGATTTTCTACCTTGGTACATATACAGGTACTCCTCAATTTATGACCACAATTGAGCCCAAAATTTCTGTTGCTAAGTGAAACATTTGTCAAGTGAATTTTGTCCCATTTTACGACCTTTCTTGCCACAGTTGTTAAGTGAATCGCAGCAGTTGTTAAGTGAGTAACATGGTTGTTAAGTGAATCGAGCTTCCCCATTGCCTTTGCTTGTAATAAGATCACAAAGGGGATCACATGACCCTGGGACGCGTCAACGGTCATAAATATGAGTCAGTTGCCAAGTGTCTGAATTTTGATTACGTAACCGTGTGGATGCTACAACGGTCATAAGTGTGAAACAGTCTTAATTCACTGTTTTTCACTGCTGTTGTAATTCTGAACAGTCACTCGATGAACTGTTATAAGTCGACCTGTATTTTTGAACCAGTCCCTATAATTCAGTAGCTGCTACTGAACATATTACATATAACATATTTTTATTCTTGATGAATGTATTTCATTCTCCTTATGTACACTGAGAGCATATACACCTAAGACAAATTCCTTGTGTGTCCAATCACGCTTGGCCAAAAAAGTATTCTATTCTATTCTATTCTATTCTATTCTATTCTATTCTATTCTATTCTATTCTATTCTATTCTATTCTATTCTATTCTATTCTATTCTATAAAACATATACAAATTTGGCTGTCTTTAAGATTGGCCTGTTTCATAATTTCTGTTCTTTTGTAAAGAACCTACTTACTGTGAATGTCCCCCGTACAGCCGTAGTTCACACAACATACTGAACTTGACTCTGAATTAATCCGTTCTCTGTCTGGGTTAATGCAATATAGTGAATGGTGAATTAATCAGATCCACTGAGCCTGACCAACTTGCTTCGCCAAAACAACCTGACCAAGATTAGCATTCGGCAAGGCTAATCGGTTGTCTGAATACAGCCACTAGGTCTTTATTTGTTCCTGGGAAGCATGTTGTGTAAAGACAGCCATCAAGTTCATTCAATAATCCGATTGGGTGTTGCATTCGTGTCATCTACACATCATACGAAGCAAATTTTTGACATTTCTATATATTTATAAATAAATAAATGCATGTGTAACTCTGTAAATGTAGCCAATGGTGGTATTTTCAACCAACAGTGTTTGGATAATCCTGAATGGAAGACACCATAGAGGATGGGAGAATGCCAAAACTAGATGATGATTACATTCAGCAATGGCTAAATGGTCATCAGCCGTGAATTTTGACATCTGTAGATGGCCAGCGATCTGAACAAATGCATGAAGTGAAAAATGATTTTTGCATGGTCTTACTTGCTCCACTGGATGTGACTGACAACTCTTACAGCAATTTGCTTGCTAATCAGATAGCAGTTTTCTCCCATAACCCTGGTCTCTACGTCCAGTTGACCCTAATTGTGAAGCTATCTGACCTTTGACCTCACAAGAACAGAGTCTAAAAACTCTTCCATGCTAGTTTTTTTTTTAAAGAGCGTGCAGACTACAAATCCTGTTTCTAAATGCAAGTGAAATGAATGTACCGTATAAATAAATACACAAATAACGTGTCTTGGCTTTGGTTTTGCTTGGTTGCAGGGTCTGCTTTAAAATAAATAGAAATATATATTATTTGTAAAGTCAGTGATCATTCTATGGGCTGCACAATACAAGCATTTATTTTGTTATCTGCCTAGTCAAAAACACAATTGGCACAGCAGACTTAGAAATAGAAATAACAGAGTTGGAAGGGACCTTGAAGGTCTTCTAGTCCAACCCCCTGCTTAGGCAGGAAACCCTACACCACTTCAGATAAATGGTTATCCAACATCTTCTTAAAAACTTCCAGTGTTGGAGCATTCACAACTTCTGGAGGCAAGTTGTTCCTCTGATTAATTGTTCTAACTTGGTCTCGTGGTTAAGACACCAGGTTAGAAAGCTGGAGGTTTTGTGTTCTAGTTCTGCCTTAGCCATGAAACCCAACTGGGTGACTGGGCCAGTCACTCTTTATCAGCCCAACCCACCTCACAGGGTTGTTATTGTGGGGAAAATAGGAGGAGGAAGGTGTGTTGGATATATTCTCAGCGTTGAGTTATTTGTAAAAATAACAAAAGTGGGATATAATTAAATAAATACAAATAGATATCTGCCTATTGGACTTTTGCACCTATCTTGATTTCCTCAGAATTGAGTTATTATTCCTTGGACTCTTGTTGGCTGTTAATGAAGTTGAATTAACAGCCAGTGTTCAGAAAAGACTAATTTAAACTGTATTTGTGTTTGAACGACTACTAAGAAAGCTTATTAGTGGTCCTTAATTAGTAAACTAAGTTTTGTACAGACTTTGTGTGTGCTGCGTTCTTTGGGGTCCGTAGCTGGGGCAGAACATATATATATGACAAAGCAAGCAGCCCAGGTTCGAATCCCATAAGGGTATGGCTAGCTGATGAGAGCTAAATAGCCTGAAATAGATCTATACTAGTCTCCCTTTATTTCTTTATCAGTAAAAATGTTATATATAGAAAAAATGGTTTGTCGTGAAAGCGACTTCCTGCATGGCCCCTGGATTGGGGCCGAAAGGCGAAAGGAAGCAGTATGCTCCCTCCCATATTTGGGTATACCAGGTGACTCGACAGAAAAAGCATATTATATATATATGTATGTATGTATGTATGTATGTATGTATGTATATACACACACATACACACACATACATATATATATGTGTGTGTGATATATGTTTTTTGAGGTTTTCGCGGGTATTTGTATGTAGGTCTGTGGTTATTCGGGTTTTCTCCCGCGTGAAGTTGGAGATGTCATTGCAACGTTTCGACGAAGTCTCATTCGTCATCTTCAGGCTGATTATCAGGCTTGTGTCTTCAGCCTCCTGCTTCTAGGAGCAATTGCAGTAGAAAATTTTTTTTTTCTTCTGTGCATGCGCAGAAGCCAAGTTTCCGGCACTGCACATGCGTTGACATCTTGTTTTTGGCTTTTTAAATTTTTTTAATTTTTTTTTACTGCGCGGCCAAGCGGCATGGGAAGAAGCGAACCGGCAGCAAGGTAAGTTAGAACCCACCCCTGCTCTAACAATTCTAATATTTAATTCAGTATTAAGTATTTTCATAGAATTTGATTTCTCTTCAATTCTTTATTCTATATCTTGATTTTTCACTTGCTATGACATCCCAGAAGCAGATGATGGTATGAGCTGTTGAATCAGAAATCTAAAGTGGTGTTATTTGCTAATGGCATTTTATTCTATATGGATATAATCCCTCTTGTGCAACATCATGAGATCAAAATGGATTGCAATGGTAAAACCCATTATCGAGTAATCTCATTAATACTGGAACTTTAACACTACCTGGAAATTCTCAATGTACCACCCTGGTTTTTTTATTTTCATGGATGAAGGCAGACTGAGCTTCATTGGAGAAATCAAGTTCGCAATATTTCATTGTTGTATTCTGATTGCCTTAGATTTGTTATCAAAGATAGACATCTAAAAATGGCATTGATGAATCTGTTCCTCAGCCAAGTGTGTGTGTGTGGTAGCGGGATTGCACATGTTGCTTTAAGTAATGTATGCCTTGAGCTCATTTTAATCTTACCACCTTGATAATGGAGGCTGGTCAGAAGATTTGACTTCACTTCTCATTTAAATGCCGTTCACTGTCATTTTAAGATGTTTTTATTTCCAGATTTCATCAAGTGCTGGGCCTGGCCCTTTTTCATTTGTTTCGGCCTGCTGATTTCGTTTTGTTTAATTCTGGAAAGATCTTAAAGTATTACATTGGGATTTGCGTTGATCTAATTGTGTTAGGTAACATGTCTTTGGTGCAGCCAATGTTTCTCAGCCCAACAACCTCACAGGGTGGTTATTGTTGGGATAAAAATAGCAGAGGGAATTCTTGAGTTCCTGAAAGAAAATGAGACAAGCTTAACAAATAAAGTATTAAAATGAAATGAAATGATTCTGATTAAGAGGTTTGTGAAGTAGTCTGGATACAGAGGGAAAAGGTGATTTGGGATACAGGTAAACCAACATGTTGCATCCATCAGCACAGAGGTGGGTTCCTACCGGTTCTATCTGGTTCTTTAGAACCGTTAGTAACTCGGCAATGACGTCATGGAGCCGGTTCTGTCGGTGTCTCTGTGGGTGCCGCCATCTTGGATTTTGCTTCTGTGCATGCGCAGAAGCTATTTTTTGATTGCTGCGCACGCGAAGCACGCGCGCACACACGGCGCGACCCTGACCGAACCGGCAGCAAAAGGATCCAGAACCCACCCCTGCATCAGCAGCCCTTTCAGTCAAACCTGTCTTGTTCTGGGTTCAAATGGCTGAGCAATAAGATGCAACTTTTTAAAAGGGGTGCTAATAGGTGCAAAATAAGATACAGGTAGTCCTCAGTGTACAACTACAAAATTTATGTTGCTAAATGAGACATTGGTTAAGTGGGTTTTGCCCCATTTTGTGACCTGTTTTGCCACAGTTGTTAAATGAATCACTGCAGTTGTTAAGTTAGCAATTCAGTTGTTCAGGGAAGCTGGCTTCTTCATTGACTTTCCTTGTGAGAAGGATGCAAAATAGCAATAGCACTTAGACTTATATACCACTTCACAGTGCTTTACAACCCTCTCTAAGCGGTTTACAGAGTCAGTATATTTCCCTCAACAATCTGGGGTCCTCATTTTACCAACCTCGGAAGGATGGAAGGCTGAGTCAACCTTGAGCTGGTCAGGATTGAACTCCTGGAGTGAGCAGTGAGTTAGCCCTGCAGTACTGCATTCTAACCACTGCACCACCACGGCTCTTCACATGGTGATCACATGACCCTGGGATAAATACGAGTCACTTGCCAAGCGTCTGAATTTTGATTACCTGATCATAAGGATGTTGCAACAGTTGTAAGTGTGAAAAACGATCATGTCACTTTTTTCAGTGCCGCTGTAACTTTGAACAGTCACTAAATGAACTGTTGTAAGTCGAGGGCTACTTGTATCTATTTGTGCCCTAAATCACTTTTTCCCCTTTGAATCCAGATCTCTGCACCACTATGATCATTAATACCTACTCAAGAATAATTCCCACTCATTTCAACTGAGCAGATGAAAAGCTGTATCCTGAATCTTGAAATGTAATTTTAAAATAAGGGAAAATTTCATTTTCAAGTTTCATTTTCAAGATTCTTCTTTTTTGAGGCATAATGGATGAGTTTGATCTTTTACGTGTTTCTGCTATCCCTTTACTTTTCATTCGATGTGTTTCCTGCTCTGTGGATAGAAAGAAAGCTATTATGCTATTTTCAATCGTGCAGCATCAACCTGATGTCAAAACATGGGATTTAGACATCATTGCAGGGTCAAAGCAAAGATAATTATTTGCATAAGTAAAACTGAGTTTTGGGGTTCAAAGGGATCTACTCCCGCAATTATACATTAAATGCTAAAGATGTATATCATAGATAGATTGCCAATATTTTAAAACATATTGACAACTTCTACAATTAAAGGCTTAAAGGTACGGATATTGCATGAATCGATTTTGTATGAGGACTTTTTTCAGAATTTACTGTATATTAAGAATTAAAGCTCAGATGTGAACCATTCATTTTCTGGTAAATGCAGGTAGTCCTTGAATTAGAACAGTTCATTTAGTGACTGTTCGAAGTTACAACAGCACTGAAAAAAGTGACGTATCACCATTTTTTATACTTACGACTATTGCAGCATGATCAGATGATCAAAATTCAGATGCTTGACAACTGACTTGTATTTACGATGGTTGCACAAGAAGGTCCATTCTGTCCATTCTGACTTTTGCGACAAGCAAAGTCAGAATGGGGAAGCCAGATGCACTTAACAGTCGTGTTCCTAACTTAACAACTGCACTGATTCACTTAGCAACAGACGTTTCGGCCTCAGTTATGGCTGCACAAACATGGAAGTCGTGTTAAATTTGCTTTGTCTCATTTCTATGCTGGTTTGGTTTGTTCCTATGTCTAAATCTAGAAGTCTCCTGAAAAAAAAAAAAGGTGCTAACTTTTAAAAATAAGTCCTATTTTTCCAAAGGCCAAGATTAATGTACTTAGACCAGCCCACCAATTCTCTTTTGTTACCCTTCTTTGCTAATGTTCTGAATTATTTGTATGCACGTATACCTACCATTTGGTGGGCCTCTTGCTACTAAAAATGATAAAATTCCTCTTTTTAACACCAGCAGTTAAATAAGCAGAAGCTTATTTGAGAATGGCAAACCAGGTGCCCCCTGGGTGTCTCACCTTAGCTTCCTTTCCCATCTGTTTTTTGTCTGTCTCTTATTTCTGAATAATTTATGTTTTGCCATCTGCATAAATCAAGCATCTGGCCTAAAGGTAACTCACTCACCTAAATTATTTAGGGCCCAAATTAAACAAATAGAAAACCCCCCAATATTTCCTTGGTTTATATTAGAGAACTTAATGTTTTTTGACAGAAAGAAATCCTACAAAAAGGGAAACAAGGACTGGATGTTCTCCAGATCTGAATATTGGATGAGTACAAACTAAGGTTTGTTGGTTTCAGTAGGTCCACTCTAAGCTTGCATAAATTTGGATTCAACTTTGGTAGCGTAAAAATATTCTCCACAGAAATGTTGAAAACATGACTTCCGAAATAGGACAACCTGTTGAAAATGTCTAAGAGTAAAGTAGTGTGTGTAGTCTTATAAATGTATTACAGATAGCCCTTAACTTAAAATCATTAGTTTAATGCCTGTTGGAAGTTACAATAGCACTGAAAAAAATAACTTATTGATCACATTTTGGATCATTGCAGCATCCCCGTGGTCATATAATCAAAATTTAGATGCTTGGCAATGAACTCGTATTTATGGTTCCAGTGTCCCAGGTACATGTTTTGCCAATTAATTGGGTCAATCATTTGGAGCCATTACTATTATTTCCACCTTGGTAACAATCAATGTATCTTGGAACATTATATGATACCCTTCATCATATCCAGGACACAAGAATCATTTTGCCCTAAACCTTAAAAGATGTTATTCAGGTCCTCTATGAACACTATATTTTGAGAGTCATAGGATTATACAACTGCTACCATAACTGACGGTTCTTATATCAAAATAGAACAAAAAAAAAGCTTACATTTTCTTTGAGGACCACATATGTGGGTTTCCATTGGCCAACTGCCCCTGCTAAAAAAAACCAGATTCCTTCCCAAAGATGCTCCAAAGTTGAAGTTCACCAAAAGGCAAGACGGGAAACAATGCATGGAAACTAACCAAGGAGAAAAGCAACCTAGAACTAAAGAGAAATTTCCTAATGGTGAGAGCAATCAACCAATGGAACAGCTTGCCTTCAAAAGTTGAGGGTCATCACTGTAGGCTTTCACAATGAGACTGGTGAATCATTTATCTGAAATGGTATAGGGTCTCCTGCTTAAGCAGGAGGTTGGACTAAAAGACCTCCAATGTCCCTTCCAACTCTGTTATCCAATGTTCTATGGAGTGTATATCAACTGCAGATAATGACTTCATGTTCATCTAATGTAAATGAATACAATAATTCAGTTTATGTTAGTTTGTTCTAAAAATGCAATTCTGATTAGTTCTCATCTAACATGTGGAGGCTTGTACTGGACCATCATGACCTCCATAACGCTGCAGAAGGAGTCCATTGATCATAGAGTTCTTGAACCAAGAACTCCCAAATGCAATCCCAGATGTAACCACAGCCTTGATAGAACCGCAATCAATTGTAGCATTGATGGTCTCAGCTCATTTTTGTTCTTTCCCATTGTTACTTCTGGGATTTTATTTATTTGCCTTATACTTCTGCACCAATGACTCAGAAAGTTTTTTCCCCCCACAGACATTTTTATGTTTGCAGGAGGATGGGTGCGAGAGAGGCAGACCCACAGAGAGAACAACAGAGAGAAATAAAATGTCAGAGCGACCATAATCTAATCACGACCATATTGGCTTTCTGCTTTTATTTTTACAAAGGCAGGAAGGAAGCCAGCAAGGTGCGTTGGAGTTTCCTTTACCTGTGTTTGATGCTTCTAGCTAGAAATGCAAGCCTGACAGGATGATAAAATGTGGCTGCCAGGTTCCTTTGCGGGTTCAAAGACCCTCCCTCAAGTATCAAGTACCTGGACTACTTTGAGGTCAAACAGAACACCTCCCCTGAGGGTTACCTGGATATAACAACTCAAAAATTCTCTCAGGTATAGCAGCTGTTATCTGAGCTAAGATCAAAGTCCCTCTGGTTGCTCCCACAAAATACACACACACACACACACACACACACACACACACACACACACACACACACACACACACACACACCACTTTCCAAACAGATCTTTCTCCATAATTCAAATGAATGTTGAGTGAATCTCAAGGGAAAACAGTTGTTTTGTGGAGGAACAAAGTAGCCAGAATTTGGGGGCAAAATTTTAGTGTTTTTTTAAAAAAAGAAAACAACTCCACTAATAACCAATAAGAATTGAATTTAATCCAGAAGCCGTTTACTTTACCAGCTTGCATTTTATAACAGCTGCTTTATTACAGTCATATTTTAATCAAGGTTTCCAATGTGTTACAAAGAGTGGTTCATTTTACAGGAGTTGCTTCGCATCTGTTATTGAAGAATGAGGAATTTAAAGTGTAGCAAATTTCTCTTTCTAATAATGTCTCTAAAATTCTATTCCTTTCTATAATTCTCTTCTGATGACGA
Organism: Thermophis baileyi; assembly: GCA_003457575.1. NCBI lineage: Eukaryota > Metazoa > Chordata > Lepidosauria > Squamata > Dipsadidae > Thermophis > Thermophis baileyi. The sequence goes on along the minus strand of QLTV01004294.1, from coordinate 995,340 downwards.
CTCTATAAAATGACTTATAATATTTCAAACAAAAGTAGCTACTTTTTAGTGGTAATTTTATTGAGCATTACAATTAAAACAATAATACAAACTAAACACACACACACACACAAAAAAAAACCACCAGAAAGTGCAGAAAAGAAAGAGGGAAAGAGAAATATATACATACATACATACATACATACATACATACATACATACATACATACATACATACATACATACATACATACATACATACATACATACATACATATATA
>QLTV01004294.1:980719-995005 GCA_003457575.1 Thermophis baileyi | reverse complement strand
TATATATATATATATATATATCATGTATTGTGTGTGTTTGTGTGTGTGTGTATATGTGTGTGTGTGTGTGTGTGTGTATGTATGTATGTATATATATATATATATATATGTAGGTCTGTGGTTATTCGTGTTTTCTCCCGCGTGAAGTTGGAGATGTCATTGCAACGTTTCGACGAAGTCTCATTCGTCATCTTTAGGCTGATTATCAGGCTTGTGTCTTCAGCCTCGTGCTTCTAGGAGCAATGTGACAATCTGGCAGTTATATATATAACTTTTCATTATACCATAAACAATTTTAGTAACTTATCACATTCTCTTAAAATACATCAAATCTTCTTTATGTATCTCACCTCCTATCTATAAATAATTTTTTAAAGCCTCCAGTATAGCATCTCCTTCCACATTATTCCCATAACTTGTCATTTTTAGATTCACTTTCAAATTAGACTTAGTCTTACCCAGAGGTGGGTTCCTCCCGGTTCACACTGGTTCTATAGAACCGGTAGCAAATCGCTGGTGACGTCATGGAGCTGGTTCTGTTGGTGCTGGTCCGTGGACACTGCCATCTTTTTTTTTGGAATTTTTTTGGGGGAATTTTTTTTTGGGGGGGGGGGTTTTTTGCTGATTTTTTTTCTTCTGCGCATGCGCAGAAGCCGAGTCCCTGGCATTGCGCATGCACCACCATCTTGTTTTTGGCTTTTGGGGGGGATTTTTTTGCGAATTTTCAGCACTGCACATGCGTGCGCAGCCACGCGGCGTGGGAGGAAGCGAACCGGCAGTGAGGTAAGTTAGAACCCACCCCTGGTCTTACCCAGTAAAGCTTGTTCCTTTTTTATATCCCCTTCCAAGCACAGTCTGTCAATAATGCTGGACATTTCAAAAATAAATTTCTGGGTTCATTGCTTGCAATTATCCTTCAATATGTCCAATGTTAAAGTATTTTGCTTCCTTCTATATTAATAAATAAGAGTTCTTCTTATTGTAACCTTTAATTCCTTCTGGTTCCTTCTAGTGCCCAACCTTCAAAATCCCATCTTATCATATATCTATAGATCTTTCTCTTTCTTATATGTATGGGTGGGTGTATTTCAAAACAGTATTTTCCCATGGGAAGGATTAATTAATATCAATTAATTAATATAATTAATTTTAACATCTTATATCAAATCCGTCTGGACCCTTAGTCTATTTATAACTTTCCAAAATCAACACCCTAATCACCATTTTGCTGTTCATTCCAAACAAATACTTTTTAAGTATTTATATTTGTATAAAATTATGTGGAATTGCATAAAATGATGTACAATTCAATTAGGGATTGCAAAAAACACATCCACTATAGGAAAACTTGCTATTATGAAGGCTCTTAATATCCCCAAAGCAGTTTAACAAGCAATTTCCAAAGGTGATTAAGAAAAGAATTATGTCATGCTGTGTACTTTTTAAAGGTGCAGAACTGAAGTTTAGATAACTTTCAGATCAGAAAATTCAACATGAACTTCAATTCCCAGCATTCTCCTCCACGGCTCTACTGGCTGGGAATTATGGAAGTTGAAGTCCATACATCTGAAAGTTTTCTAGGTTGCACTTCACTGTGGCTTTAAAAATGGCCCTGATCCCGAAAAATCAGAAAACTATTAGAATATATTAGAATATTAGAATTCTTTATTGGCCAAGTGTGATTAGACACACAAGGAATTTGTCTCCGGTGCATAAGTTCTCAGTGTACATACAACAATAGTGATAGATCATTATCATAGTCCTTGTAAAAATACATTCATCATAAAATATTAGATACAACACTTAGTGATAGTCATGGATCTATATTTGCCAACCCATGAAATAATACATATTTGATTTTTAGGAAGACATCTTGTTCATTTAACTGAAAAACAGCAATTCAAAGCAATCCATTTCAATATGAATGAAGCCGTTTTGGAATAATCATAGTTATTTAGTGCCAACTGCGGCATAATACATACACATACATATTGCAATCCATATGTTGTGTCAGTATATAATTTTGCATCTCTTATTAGCTAAATTTATGAAAAGAATCACACAAGATCAGATTAATTTAGACTATAGTTACCATGATCTGATTTGTGTTCTCATTTATGTGTTCTGCCTTGTTTCTAAAGTGAAGTTAGGTTATGCCTGTTGAAATTAATACGGACAGTAACATGAAAGGGTTCCTACAGAGTGTTATCTTGCACAGTTGTTGAATTTATCAATGTGCTTTGTTGCATTGCAAGCCAATTCTTGCCCAGAATGGTAGAGATCAAGGTTATATATTTATAAAAATACCAGAGGTAGTTATGCTATTTATATTTATGTAGAAAAAATGTATTTAACCATTCTTCCACAAAGTTCAATCTACTTTCCGTTACTTATCCAAGGAAGATATTTCAACAGAGAGGCTGTAACTAATTCAGATGAATATTTTCTGTTCGAGGATTTGATCATGAGATGAAAAACCCCAATCAGTAATGTTACGTACTGGGACTACAGCATTAAGGCTCCAGTCAGGTCCTCCATTCCGGTGGGAAAATATTTAAAGCTGATTGGCTGAGCAGTCTGACAGCGAGGTGGCGCAGTGGTTAGAGTGCAGTACTGCAGGCTACTTCAGCTGACTGCTAGCGGCAGTTCAGCAGTTCAAATCTCACCGGCTCAAGGTTGACTCAGCCTTCCATCCTTCCGAGGTGGGTAAAATGAGGACCCAGATTGTTGGGGGCAATATGCTGACTCTGTGAACCGCTTAGAGAGGGCTGTAAAGCACTGTAAAGTGGTATATAAGTCTAAGTGCTATTGCTATTGCTATATAAAGGGAAGCTGTCAGACAGAGAGCTGTTGGATTGTACATAGTTGTCTGAATAAAGAGCTGTTCCTTGTCACTGAACCTGATGTCTGCCTCATCCATTCACCCTATCTAACACTGGTGATGAAGGTGGGATCGGAAGGCAGATAACAAAAAGAGCTGACAAACGCAATCCAGCACAGGGCATCAAGCGGTCTGCAGAAACGGCAAAATGATGACGCACGCCCGACTGAGTCACTACAATCCAGCCAAGGAACATTGGGACTCCTACATGACAAGTTTCGAGTGCTTCATGGAGGCCATTGGCTTGTCAGACAATAAGAAAAGAGCTCTATTCCTGAGCTACTGTGGGTCTGAAGTTTTCGAGACCGCCCAGGCGCTGGCAAAGCCAACACCGGTCCAAACAGTCACCTGGACCACGCTCCAGACTATGCTGAAGACGCACTATGCACCAAGACCGTCAAAATTCATGCGGCAGCACGAATTTAATCTACAGAATCAGCGGGAAGGTGAATCGATCAATGAGTACATTGCCGTGCTTCGCAAGGCTGCAGCGTACTGCGAGTTCTGCTGGACAGAATAATCTGCGGGGTGCGTGATATCAACCTCCAACAGAGGCTATTGTCAAAAATGACCCTCATACTACTGGATGAGGCCAGAGCATCAGAAGTGTCGACCAGGTCGATCAAAACACTTCAAAAGCAGGGCAGCCTGAAGAGTGCACGCAAAGCTGTCACCGTCCGTCGCGAGAGTTCAGAACGACATCTCTCGCCTGACAGCGAAGAGGAAATTTGCCGCCTTAAATTTGAACAATGAAAAGGGGCAAATGAACCAAATTATCGGTTCCAGCCTTGCGCCGGGTGCAGGGGAAACCACCAGCGTGGAAACTGTCGCTTCAGAGATGCGACCTGCCAGCATTGAGACCCAAGGGGCCACTTGGCCCGCATCTGCTGCGCCAACCTGCCATCACCGCAGCCAATGAGAAGGGCACCAAACAGACCGAGCCACCCAAAACCTCAACGACGAGAGGCGTGGAAACCTCGGTGGAAAGCAGAAAGAACGGAATCCACAGAAACATTCCAGACCAAAATATGGCAGTCAAGCACGCCAAGGAGTAAGAAGCTGCGCGTCACCACCCTCCTCGAGGGGTCGCCTTGCAGCATGGATATTGACACCAGGTCATCCCTGACCAGGTCTCCTGGACAACACTAAAGAAGGCAATCCCTGGTATCCAGAGACGACAGCTGAAACGCCAAGAACTACGGCTCACTGACTACCAGGGAAATCGCATCCCCATGCTGGGCTGTGGCACCTTCTGTGTCCAATTCAAAAACTTTGATGGACCATCACACTAACAGTAGTCAGCGGCTCCCTTCCAAGCCTGCTCGGGTTGGAATGGTTTGAAGCCCTGGGCATGGGGGTAATCTGCATCAACACAATTAACGACGACAGTGCCGAGGAACTGCTCCACGAATTTGAGGATGTTTTCAGCGGCAGTCTGGTAAGGTATGTGGGGACCCCTATATCGTTTAGCCTTGACCCAAACATTGCACCAATTAGATTAAAGCCCTGGAGGCCCCCTCTTGCACTCTGGCCCAAAACTGACCAAGAATTGGACAAACTAATTGGCCAGGAGATCCTAGAGCCAGTTGATCATGCCCGGTGGGAAACCCCCATTGTGACCCCTGTCAAGTCTGATGGGTCCGTCTGCATCTGCGCGGACTATAAATGCACCCTGAATAAGGCACTACAACAGAGCGCCTATCCGGTTCCAGTCGTCCAACATCTACTACATTCCCTGGGACCCGGAAAAATATTAGCAAAATTAGACTTAACGCAGGCTTACCAGCAGTTGCCTGTAGATGGCGCCACAGCTGAGGCCTAAACCATTGTAACACATAGGGGTGCATTCAAGTGCAATAGACTGCAATTTGGTGTCAGCATAGCCCCTGGGTTATTCCAAAGCATTATGGAACAACTTTTGGAGGGAATACCGGGAGTAGTCCCTTACTTTGACAACATTTTAGTGTCCACGACAGATAAAAAACAGCTATTCCATAGGTTGCGAATTGTACTGGGCAGGATCAGAGCTAAGGGGCTCCGTTTAAAAAGAGAGAAGTGCCATATCGGGGTGCCCAGGGTTGAATTCTTGGGGTACATGGTAGATGGCTCTGGGATCCACCCCACAAATTCCAAAATTAAGGCTATCCAGGATGCCCCCACGCCCCGTAACCAGACTGAACTGCAGGCGTTCCTCGGACTCCTTAACTTTTATAGCGTTTTCTTGAAACAGAAGGCGACTGTAGCTGAGCCTTTGCACAGGCTGCTTGGGAAGAATGCTAAGTGGACTTGGGGCAGGACTGAGGCAGCCGCATTCGCAGCTGTCAAGCGGCTGCTTTCTGCAGACAGCCTCCTGGTGCAATACAACCAGACTCTCCCTTTAGTGTTGACCTGTGACACATTGCCCTTTGGTGTAGGGGCAGTCCTCAGCCATCGCCTGCCCAATGGAACCGAAGCTCCGATTGCTTACTATTCCAGGACCCTGTCACCCGCAGAATGGAACTATAGCCAGTTGGACAGGGAAGCACTGGCTGCAGTGGCAGAGGTCAAGCAGTTCCACGATTACTTGTACGGTCGAAGGTTTGACCTCATAACCGACCATAAACCTCTGCTTGGACTCTTGGCTGGGGACCGCCCTACGCCTGCCTCCCTTTCACCACAAATGACTCGCTGGGCTGTTTTTTTAGCTGCCTACAACTACCAACTGGTTCACCACCCCGGAAAGACTCTGGGCCATGCTGATACCCTCAGCAGATGCCCCCTGCCCGAACTCTTGGACGATCCTACCCCTGACACACCAGTCCTGCTCATTGACTGCTTGGAATTGGGACCTGTGACATCAAACGAAGTCGCGTGTCACTCGACTAAGGACAGAACCATTGCCCAGGTTCTGCACTGGATGTTGAGGGGGTGGCCCAAGGGACCTGTTGGGCCTGAATTTAAATCCTATGTAACAAAGAAAAATGAATTATCTGTGTTAAGGGGATGTCTTCTATGGGGGGACCGGGTGATGGTTCCACCCAAACTGCGAGTTGCAGTATTAGAGGCTTTACATGTGGGGCATCCGGGGATTGTCCGGATGAAGGCATTGGCCAGAAGTTATGTATGGTGGCCAACATGGAAGGGGAAATTGCAGAATGGGTGGCAACCTGCACACCGTGCCAGGAATCCCGACCAGCTCCCCCAGAGGCACCCATGCACAAATGGGAGCAACCCAAAGCACCCTGGTCCAGGGTGCACATTGATTTTTGCAGGCCCCACACATGGGCAAACATTCCTCATAGTTGTGGATGCCTACTCGAAATGGTTAGAGGTAGTCCTCATGACCTCCACAACGGCAGAGGTACACGTAAGGTACTACGGAGACTTTTCTCCACACACGGCCTGCCCAACATCTTGGTTTCTGACAATGGCCCCCAATTTACGGCCATCAACTTCAAAACCTTCCTAACAGAACAGGGAATCAGGCATGCCCTTGTCTCACCGTTCCACCCGGCCAGCAATGGTCAAGCGGAAAGAATGGTGAGATCGTCCAAAGAAGCCCTATCTAGAATGGGGCCAGGCAATTGGCAAACATGCATTGATAAATTCCTCCTAGTACAGCACATCACGCCAAGTGCTACCACAGGCAGAAGCCCCTCCAAACTCCTAATGGGCCGCTGACTAAGGTCTCCCCTAGATTGGCTACACCCAAAATACTCTGCCAAGGCCCCAGTAGATTCGACCAGCCAACTTAGGTCATTCAGCATAGGGGATCAAGTTTACACCCACAACTATGCTGGGGGTGCTCTCTGGGTTCCTGCCACAATCATAGAAATCACCGGCCCTTGCTCCTATAGACTAGAGCTTGAGGACGGTAGAAGCTGGAGAAGGCACATTGACCAACTCTGAGGCCACCTCAGCCACTCCACTCTTAGGCAACCAGAAATAACTTCTGAACAAAAAAGCCAAACACCTACCCAAACGGAACAAACACACACTCCCAACACAGAAAGCTCAAGCCGAAAAGAACTGGAAAACTTACCTGGGGATGTAAGTACCAAGGGGCGAGTTCCGAGTGAACCAGTTCCCAGAACTCCAGCCACACCCAGGGGCAGGTTCCAGATGCTTCCATTGGTCAAGCCCAGGAGACAAAAAGACCCAACCGACCTGACCGCAGTCTCAGCTCCAACTGAGCTGCGCAGGTCTGAAAGAAGCACTAAACGCCCCGCCTATTTGCGTGATTACATCACGAGTTGGATCAACCCAATTAAGAGGGGAGGGGTGTTACGTACTGGGACTAGAGCATTAAAGATCCAGTCAGGTCCTCCATTCTGGCGGGAAAATACTTAAAGCTGATTGGCTGAGCAGTCTGACAGCTCCCTATATAAAGGGAAGCTGTCAGACAGAGAGCTGCTGGATTGTACATAGTTGTCTGAATAAAGAGCTGTTCCTTGTCACTGAACCTGATGTCTGCCTCATCCATTCACCCTATCTAACAAGTAATGCCTGTGAATTAGATTCATGAGGAGGAATCATCATATCTATCACATATCCAGAGACAGTGTGATGTAATGGTTAAGGGGGTAGACTGGCAGCAGGGAACTTGAAGTTTTAGTTCCTGTTCAGTTGTGGATGCTCACCACATGACTTTTGACCAATCATTCTCAGACCAAGAGTCAGTGCAGTATAGTGGTCAAGATGACTAGCTAGAAGACCCAGGTTTAAGACCATTCTCACTCATGGAAGCTCGCCAGATGACTTTGGACTTTGGGTGTAGCAATCAAAGGGTTGGACCAGGAAAGAGAAGATCCAGGCCAAGTCCGCCATTAAAGCTCATAAGAGCCAATCCCTCCACTCAATCTACGTCATAAGATTTTGTTATGGGAAAAAATGGGAGCACCATGTCCACTGGTTTGGGCTCCTGAAGGATACGAAGCATATACATCTTTAATAAAAAGAAGATTAAGGGTGACATCATAGTAGTATTCCAATATTTGAGGGACTGCCACAAAGAAGAGAGGGTCAACCTATTCTCCAGAGTACCTGAGGGCAGGACAAGAAGCAATGGATGGAAACTAATCAAGGAGAGAAGCTACCTAGAACTAAGGAGAAATTTACTGACAGTTAGAATGACTTGCCTCCAGTAGTTGTGGGTGCTCCAACACTGGAAGTTTTAAAAAAGAGATTGGATAACCATTTGTCTGATATGGTGTAGGAGGGTCTCCTGCTTGAGTAGGGGTTTGGATTAGAAGACCTCCAAGGTTTCTTCCAACTCTGTTTCCATTCCGTTCCATTCCGTTCCGTTCCCTTCCCTTCCCTTCCATTCCATTCCATTCCATTCCATTCCATATTCTATCCTATTCTATCCCTTCCTCCTCTGTTATTCCCTTCCCTTCCCTTCCCTTCCCTTCCCTTCCCTTCCCTTCCCTTCCCTTCCCTTCCCTTCCCTTCCCTTCCCTTCCCTTCCCTTCCCTTCCCTTCCCTTCCCTTCCCTTCCCTTCCCTTCCCTTCCCTTCCCTTCCCTTCCCTTCCCTTCCTACCAACTCTGTTATTCCATTCCATTCCATTCAGGGGTAGGTTCTGCTTTTTCTTCGCTGCCTGTTCGCTCAGTAATGTGCCGCGCAGGTGCGCGCGTGCTTTGCACATGCACAGTGCTTAAAAAAAGCTTCTGCGCATGCGCAGAAACAAAAAACAAGATGGCAGCGCCTACGCCGCCACCGCAAGAACCAGTTCAGGGGCGTGGCAGGCCTGGGTCGCTGCTGGTTCTAGCGACCCAGGCCGCCAAGTTACTACCGGTTCTATAGAACCGGTCCAAACTGGGAGGAACCCACCTTCCATTCCATTCCATTCCATTCCATTCCATTCCATTCCATTCCATTCCATTCTATAAGCAAGCAAATAAACAACTTAGCAGTAGAGCCTGTGTGCTATGTTAATGCTTCTGTTTTCAAATTCTAGATCTCCAGGTATGGATGAGAAAAATTCTAGTTTGAAATGTGGAAGAATGTCCTGTTGGTGTAGGAAATACTAAGCAGGATGGGTTAACAACCATTTCACCATGTCCAGGTGGTTTTACTTTCACAAATAATTCTGCTTGAGATTATGATGATGCTTTGTCTTTTTTTTGTTGGGGGATTTGGATGGAAGCAATTTGCTTCCATCTCTATTCTTGAATTTACTAGTAATTTTGATGATCCAGCCCAAAATTTCTGTGTCCCTCCCTCAATGTGTTTTTCTATATCACAGCATGGCCAAAGGAGGAGGGGCCAGTGACATCACATGTGGGATGGCATAAACATGCAAATGACTTGACTTTACATAAGCATGGATAACCACGACATAGCTGGGATAAGTTGATGAGGAAGCTACTATGCAGGTGGTATCATTTTGGCATCTTTACTAAAAATGGTAGCACTTTCCCCCTTTATTTTTCTATGGATGAGGAATTTATAAGCTCCACATAGTTGAAAAGAGGAAGGTCTGTGGGTGGGCATGAATGACAACCATTGTTTGTCTAGCTTGGAAAGCAACAAGGACACCACTATACTGACTGGGGGAATTTTGGCAGTTCACACAACTTAAATTTGCCAAGGTTGAGAAATCCCAGCCAAGGGTTTAACACTGTTCCACCTTTGCAACTTCTGGGCTGTACTACTGTATTGATCTATATTTTATTCATAGTGCCCCTCTGAAATTCTACACTATCAAGAGCCAGTTTGGTCTAGTCATTAAAGCAACAGCCTACAAAACAGGAGACTGAGTTGTAGTCCCACGTTAGCCATGAAAGCCAGTTGAGTGACTTTGGGCCAATCACCAGGAGACTGTGAATTCTAGTGCCACTATGGGCATGAAATCCAGCTGAGTGACTTTGGGCCGATCCCTGCAGAGAGAGTTCTAGCCTTACCTATGAAAGCCAGCTGAGTGAGTTTGGGCGAGTCACTCTCTCTCTCAGCCCACCTCAGTTTGCAGGCATGTTGTTGTGGGAAAAAGATGAAGAAGAAGGTGTCTTGGGTCTGTTTGCCACCATGAGTTATTTTAAAAATAATAAAAGTAGGATACAAATAAATAAAATAAAAAAATCATTGAGACAAACACACCCAGGTGGTTTAAAAATGACCAGCGATGGCCTTTAAGGGAGTTGTGCACCTCTCCATGTGCTTCTGCACTCCACTGCATTTCCAGTTTCAGAGTGGTTCTGTTAGCCCTTTTAATAAACCAGAATTAAATCATCTCATCTCACAGTGGAATGAGATCACAGGGATATGGAGCTTATCCGGTGCCATTGCAAACACCTTGTATGGAAGTGATCTCAGATTGCCAGCTAACTAGCGTACAAGCTTAATCCTTCTGTTTACATACCTGGAACAAAAGCTTTTAACTACATCTCTCTCTGAGAGAGAGGGGGGGGAGAGGGAGAGGGAGAGGGAGAGGGAGAGGGAGAGGGAGAGGGAGAGAGAGAGAGAGAGAGAGAGAGAGAGAGAGAGAGAGAGAGAGAGAGACAAAAACATACAGAGAGTATGGAAAAGACTTGATGTGATTCCCATCTTCAAAAAAGGGGGGGAAAAACAGATCCAGGAAACTATAGACCAGTCAGCCTGACATCAATACCTGGAAAGATTCTGGAAAATAACAATAACGATGACAATGACAACAACAACAACAATAATAATAAAACAGACCTGCAAATGCCTAGAAGCAAACAAACTTACAACCAGAAACCAACATCAGTTTGTCAAAAACAGACCATGCCAAACAAATCTTTTTTCATTCTTTGACAAAGCAACTAAATTAGTGGACCAGCGAAATACTGTGGACATAGAATACTTGGTTTTTAGTAAGTATTATTCCCGCTTTTTGCAGTCCCATTAAGGATGCTTTTATAGGCCCGGCTTTAGAATCTGTAGCCTTGTGAACTCGGAAACCTGCATTAACAAATAAGTCACACAGAGAGACATATTCTCACATCCTTAGGATTCATATTAGGGAAAGAATTTCAGTCTGAAACTTCAGCTATGTAAAGAAACAAACAACACTAAATCAGGCAATTTAGGGCAGAAGATTAAAAGCAATTGTTTGGTTGCCGTGGCAACAGGTGGTGGGTGCAGCCAATCAGCAAAGTTGATATACTGTTTTGACATCCATGTGCATATTCCCAACATAAATAGCAACAGAGATCTAATAACAATGGGTTTTAAAGCTAGAAACTCATGTCATTTCAAACGTGTCACTCAATGAGAACTTATGGAAGTGTTTCTTCTCTGAAGCTGACATTAAATATATGCTGTGCGGGCTTCATATGCACTAGCAGACTTCTGACAGACCATAAAAGAGATGAGAAATCTATAATTACTCTGCTTACTTGGTGTCCTCTTGCATTTAAAAAACACGAAGGAGAAATAACATCACTGTTGAGCGATGTGATCGACTCCAGGCTGAAAGTTGTAAAACAGGCACCTATTACACCAAGGAGCCATGTTTCTAACTTCTGAGGTAAATCCATTGTATCCTGAGAGGCTCAGATGTTCTGATTTTCAAAAACAGCCAGGAAAGCATCAAAACTACAGAGAAGGTCCAAAACTCCAAAATGATGCATTGGTGATAGATGGATTGATCAGAGGGTAAATGTCTACAATATACCATTAAGCGCATCACTCCAGTTTCGCCAAAAAATATAGAAGCCACATATGGAAACTAACAATAAGTAGTCCTTGACTTACGACCACAATTGAGCCCAATATTTCTGTTGCTCTAAGTGAATTTTACCTCATTTTACAACTGTTCTTGCTGCAATTGTTAAGCAAATCACTGCAGATGTTAACTTAATACCATGCTTGTTAAGTGAATTTGGTTTCCCCATTGACTTTGCTTGTCAGAAGGTCACAAAAGGGGATCACATGACCCCTGGACACTGCAACGGTCATAAATACGAACCAGTTGCCGAGCCTGATCATGGGACCACGGAGATGCTAAAATGATCATAATTGTGAAAAACGCTCATAAATCAATTTTCTCAGTGCCGTCGTAACTTCGAACGGTCACTAAATGAACTGTTGTAAGTTGAGGACTATCAGTATAGGATCCACACATATGTGAACTTGTGCTCCTTCCAGTGAATCCCTTTCACTGGAATATTCTTTGGTGGATTCTGCCCTGTCAGTTTTGTGAACTAAGTGTAGGCCAACCACCCTTTATTACTCTTCAAGGGGTTCAAATAGAGATGGGTTTGGAGTGTACAATGCTTGAAAGAACTGATTGGATTAAAAAAAAAATCATTTCAGCTCAATTTCAGGCCTGCATTCCACATGTGGCAAATGGCAACATCCTAAGTATGCAAAGAAATACTCTAAAATCTTGTTTTACCTTTTTTAGATTTATACCCTTTCTCAAGAGCTCAATACATAGTAAATCTTTCACTATTTTCCTCCACAACTGGAGCCCTGTTGGATAAGTTAGGTTGAGTAGCAATGATTGTTCCCAAGTCAACCAATGAGCTTCTATAGTTGAGCTGGCCATACATGGCCTCCATGAATGAGTCCAACGTCTTAACTACTATTTTATTTTATTTTATTTATTTATTTAGTTTGTCAAACATAAGATAACAGGTATTAAACATGTATATGAATACAATAAATACAGGGTATGAATAAATGGGGACAGTAGGACAGGGATTGTAGGCATGCTGGTGTGCTTATGCATGCCCCTTACAGACCTCTAAGGAATGGGGTGAGGTCCCTGGTAGACAGGTTAAGGTTGAAGTTATGGGGGTTTGATGAAGTAACAATGGAGTCAGGTAGAGCATTCCAGGCGTTGACCACTCTATTGCTGAAGTCATATTTTCTGCAATCGAGTTTGGAGCGGTTTACCTTGAGTTTGTATCTATTGTGTGCTCGTGTATTATTGCGGTTGAAGCTGAAGTAGTCATTGACAGGTAGGACGTTGTAGCAGATAATTTTGTGTCGCTTAGGTCAGACCATAGGGGGCGTAGTTGTAGGTTGTCCAAGCCCAAAATTTCAAGCCTGGTGGCATAAGGTATACTATAATCTACTGCAGTGGTTCTCAACCTTTCTAATGCCGTGACCCCCGTGACCCCCCCGCCGCCTCTGCGACCCCCTCCCCGCCCCCTCCCCATGCGGGATGAGGTGACAAAGGGGGCGTGGCAGGGGTGAAATGCTCCTGGTTCAGGCTTGCCTACGGGTCGCCGGACAGCTGGTAGCGACGGAAGCGGGAGACTTCGCCCGGACGCCGCCATTTGGGTTCTTTTACCCTCTGTGCATGCGCAAAGCATTCTGTGCATGCGCAGAGGGTAAAAGAACCCAAATGGCGGCACCCGGGCGGGTGGGCGAAGTCTCCTGCTTCCGTCGCTACCAGCTGTCCAGCAACCCACAGGCACGGCCGAACCGGGAGCATTTCACCCCTGCAATGACGGTGGCACCAAGATGGCGGGCTAACGCGTGTGGCGACCCCTGTGAAATGGTCATTCAACCCCCAAAGGGGTTGCGACCCACAGGTTGAGAACCGCTGATCTATGTCTTGGGGATTGAAAATGGGAAGCCGCCAGTTTACTTCTCACATGAAACCCACGTTTAGGTTCGCTTAAGTGCGTTGGGGGAAATCAAATGGCATTACAGTTTTGACTTCCACTATCACAATCATGTGAATAATTTGGAAAAAGGACGCTTTACTAAATATATATATTTATTAACTGGCTGAAGCAGGGGTGGGTTCCGAAAATTTCCACTACCACTCTGTGGGCGTGGCTTAGGGTTACGCACGCGCGTGCTCCCCAGGTGCAATTCTGTGTCCATGCATGCTCAGTGACTATAATCTGCCCGAAACACAGCTGAGGAGCTGATCAGCTGTGCTTCGGGCGAAGAATAAAGGACAGCCTTCACCCAGGGGCGGGTGGGAGGGCCCTTTTCCAAAGCAGCAGCAGAGCACAAACAGCCCTAAACGTAAAAAAGCTGCCAAAAATTCCTGGAAAAAAATGGCAGCGCCCACGGACCGGCACCGACCAAGGCGGGTCCACGACGCCATCATGACGTCACCAGCGCCTCGCTACCGGTTCAGACGACCCAGTACGAACCGGGAGGAACCCACCCCTGGGCTGAAGTTTTAAAAATTAAAAGAGAAATACAAGCGATAAACTAAGAGAATGATCTGGAAAATGACATTTGCATAACTTACTAGGGTTTGTTAGTATCAATCTTGGGTAGATTTTTTTTTCTCATTTATTCACTGGAGAAAGCAATTATGCTTGGAAGATGTCTATGGAGATTCTCAGTCATCCAGGTCATGGTTGTCCCAAAGGTGCTTTTTCAAGAGGCAACTGGACTTTCTGTTTTTTTCTTTGAAGACGTTTCGCTTCTCATTCAAGAAGCTCCTTCAGTCCAGTTGCCTGTTGTGAGGAATGGATTTATATTCCTTTC
>QLTV01004294.1:950289-973074 GCA_003457575.1 Thermophis baileyi | reverse complement strand
CTTTGCGCTAGCTAGAAGGAGCCTGCTCAGATGCACAGAGCAATTTCACATACTGTTACAAATCTCTCTCCCTTCCTTCCTCTTTCTTTCTCTTTCTTTCTCTTCTCTCTCTCTCTCCTTTCCTCTTTCTTTCTCTCTTTCTTTCTCTCTTTCTCTTTCTTTCTCTCTTTCTCAGTCTCTTTTTCTTTCTCTTTTTCTTTCTCTCTTTCTTTTTTCTTTTCTTTTTTCTTTCTTCTCTCTCTCTCTCTCTCTCTCTCTCTCTCTCTCTCTCTCTCTCACACACACACACACACACACACTCAAACATACACATACACACTCTCTCTCACACACAAATGGCAGAGACTGGTGCTCAGGCCATGCGGAGCTGCTGCTGCAGGGGGAAGTGGACTGGCAGCCGGCCTCTCCCGTCCTTCCCGGAGAGTGCCTCTGCTGATGGGCTGCTCCCCCCCCAAAGCCTTTCAGTGCAGCTGAGTGTTTGGCTTTTGAGGCTGGCCTGGTTTCCTTCTCCACCTCGGGGGTGCTTTACCCCCTCCCGACTGCTCCTCCGTGTTGCTGTCGTGAGAGGCTGATTGGAGCACACTGTCCTCTGCCCCAGGTGGTGGAAACGGAGCCCTTGCCATCTCCCGGAGCAGCAGGGTGGACGCAACCTTTCTGTTTGTCCCTCTGAGCTGAGAGTGGCTGGATGGGGGCAGCTTTTAAGGAGTGGAAGGAAACGGCCTGAGGCGGTCAGCCGAGCTCTTTGCAGAAGAGCTGCTCCCAGTCTCTGTTTCGTGACTTTGTCCTGAAATCTGCCCAGCCTTGAGTGGCCTTGGGGAGGGCAAGGTTAGCATGCTCCCAGCTGCTTCCTGCGGTGCCTCCACCGGCTCAGGGCAGCGGGCTCAGCTGCAGCCCAGATGAGCCGAAGAACTGCGGGGAGCCTCCCGTGGGCATGTTGCACCCCCTCCCACCCCCCACCCGGCCTTCGCCCACACCTCCGCACCGTTTTCGGGTGGCACGGAGGCGCAGCGAAGACTGGGAGGGTATGCAACATGTGGGGGGCTGAGTCCGCTGCCCTGAGTCGCGATAGCAGAGGGGAAAGGCACTCCCCTTCACCCTTGGCAGTGGGATTTTTCCTCAGGGTGATCCCAGGGTGGCTTGGCAAAGCGGCTGCCTACAGGATCTGAGGGGATGGGATGAGATGGGATGGGAGTCCCTATGTGCCCTTCCTGGCCACCCACCCAGCAGCCTCACCATCTCTTCCCTCTGTAACTGAAGAAAGAGAGAGAACCCAGCTCGGCCAAGCTGCCTCTCCTTGAACCAGAAGAAGCAGTTAAGGGCAGAGACCACTACGCTCCCCGGCCTGAACGAGAAAATAAAGCTCCTTTTCTCAGGCGGTGTGGGGTGGAGTTTAAGGCTAACCCGGAAGAGGTGGCGGCCTGGTGCTTACTGCTTCTTCTAGCTCAGGGAGAGGCAGCTTGGCTGAGCCACCAGGCTTTCTCTCTCTCTCTCCTTCCTTGGATGGATCTGGTGGGAGGAGTGGGCTTCCTTGCCGGGCTTGAGGAGGGGAGGAGGTGGAGCTGTTGCCCCGGCCGCCTCTGGGTTAGGGCGGAGAGCCGCCTTGAGAGCATCCTTCTCCAGGCAGGGGCGAAGAAGAAGAGCTGTCGCTCCTGCCCAGCGCTCTCTCTTCTCTTTCCCCTTCGCCTCCCCACACTTGTTTACCCATCCCAGAGAGCTCGGGCTATGCCTCCCTCTGACCTGGCTGCCTTCCTCACTGGCGTCACTCTTGAGAGAACTCTTCCGTCCTCGGCTGTTGCAAAGAAGCGGCAGCTCTGATTGCGCCACGCCTGCTTCATTCTCTTTGAGAGCCGCTTTGCACCTTGTTTACTGCATGCGCAGTACTTAAAAAAACAAGATGGCGCCGCCTATGGCACCGCCAAGAGAACCGGCTCAGGGGCGTGGCAGGCCTGGGTCGCTGCCAGTTCCAGTGACCCAGGCCGCCATGTTACTAACGGTTCTATAGAACCGGTCCGAACCGGTAGGAACCCACCTCTGAAGTCAACCAATATATTATAAAGCAAATTACTACACTGTTCCCAAAACAATGACATTGAACAGCCAGTGAAGTCACTGGCAGATGACTCTGACATAAAGGAGACATTTTATATCCCAAGAACATAATCATATTAATTTAATGTATTATTACAGGTAGTCCTTGACTTACAACAGTTCATTTAGTGACTAAACTACAACGGCACTGGAAAAAGTGAAAAGAATGACCATTTTTCACATTTGCAACCATTGCAGCATCCCCATGGTCACATGATCAAAATACAGATGCTTGGCAACTGACTCGTATTTACGACGGTTGCAATATCCCGGGTTCATGTGATCCCCTTTTGCAACCTTCTGACAAGGAAAGCAAATGGGGAAGCCAGACTCGCTTAACAACCATATGGCTAACTTAACAACTGTAGTGATTCACTTAAAACGGTCACAAGAAATGAGACAAAAGTCACTTAACAAATGTCTCACTTAGCAACAGAAATTTTGGGCTCAATTATGGTCGTAAGAAGAGGTCTACCTGTAATTGTGTTTAAGTTTCCATTCATATAATATGTTTTTGTTTTGCCCCACACTTTGGGATGATCCCTCCCTCCCACAGCATGCTGGTCAAAGAGCACACTTGATTCCCCCCATCCCAGGTTAAAAACTACTCGTTATGCCCTTCTTTCTAAGTGTAATTTTCAAGAACAACCTCCCCCTATGCCTAAAGAGAAAAGTTTTCTATCAGTGTGTGCTACCTGCTCTAACATATGCCGGTGAAACATGGACACTAACCTCAGAATTGATACAAAAGCTACAAGTGGCACTGTCAGGGTGCTCACAGCTTTACTACGTGAGACAACCCAGGAGCAATAACAGCAAACAGAGGTTTGTAATAAATAGTGGTTTTATCTACAAAAGAATATATACTATACATACACGTACTATAGGCAGAAGTCAAACAATCAGCAAATTACAGCAGGGAAAAACACATGGCGAGAGAGAGATGACCTAACAGGCTCTTAAAGGGATAACAGCCAAAAACCTTGCCGACTCATTCCCATTATTACATCAGTGTATCAGTGCATCATCGTAGCAGCTGGTCAGCTCTTAAATCACTACCCTGACAGGCACAAAGAGCCATGGAAAGATACAAGACAAGATAGAAAGACCTGCACATGGATTAGAGAACAAAGGAAAGTATACAATATCATCAATTGAGTAAATGTTCTGCAGATTGTTGAGACAAATTCAAAAAGACTTGGAAAGATGGAAAAACCTACAACTATCTTTGATTGGAAGAGTGGCAACAGTAAAAATGAACATATTGCTAAGACTATTGTATCTTTTTCAGACCATACCGATAAAACTGGAAAAGAAATATTTTGAGGAACTTAATAAGATTGTACATAAATTTATTTGGCAGGGGAAAAAAGCAAGAATTGGATTAAAATTGATGCAGGATAACAGAAGCAGAGGAGGATTTGGACTTCAAAATTGGGAAGTGTACTACCAAGCTGCTGTATTAACTTTGATGAAGGAATGGATTCTGCTGAGCAATGCAAGACTGTTGACCTTGGAAGGCCATGACTTACAACTAGGCTGGCACGCGTTTCTTTGGTATGGTAAACATAATGTACATAAATATTTTCAAAGACATTATATAAGAAACGCACTACTAAGGGTGTGGGAGAAAATTAAAGAGCAACATTATATTAAGATACCAGTGTAGCTCTCAACAATGGAAGCATTGATAAGTCCAAACGTTAATATAAGAAAACTGGTTAGATATAAAGATATTCTAAATGAAGAAAAAAGGTAAATTACAAATTAACAATTTCAACTGAGTATAAAGAAGATTTGTATAAGATGTTTTACAGGTGGCATTTATCTCCAGCGAGACTGGCAAGGATGTTTAAAGATAGATCGGCGAGATGCTGGAAGTGTCACCAACTACCGGGATCATATTATCATATGTGGTGGACTTGTGCACAAGTTAAAAGATATTGGACTAAAATTAAGACGTGGTTAGAAGAGATGACGCAGCAACGCATTGAACTGAAACCAGAGATCTTTTTGCTAGGGATATTGCCAGAAAATTATAGAAAAGCGGATAGGTATTTGATGATACATGTGCTAACTGCAGCTAGAATTGTATATGCTCAATAATGGAAAAAAGGAGAATTACCTGAAGAAGAAAAAGTGATAAGGAAAATATTAGATTGTGCAGAGATGAATAGATTAACACTAGCAATTAGAGATAAGGAACAGATAGAATATTATGTGGTTTGGGAAAAGTTTTATAAGTGGATAGAAGAAAAGAAAGGAATGTGGAACTGAAGAAAGTAAATGAGTAAGAAATGTAACATATCAAGATGAAATGTGTAATAAATTAAAGATTAAAAGGGAATGTAGTGAGAAAAAAATTGTAAAAAGGTATAAGAAAAAGGTGTACAGCCAGATGACACACTGCTGATGGAAAAAGAATGTTTTTTATGTATATATAATGGAAAAAATAAAAAAAAACTTTATAAAAAAAAAGAGAGTAAATGTTGAAATGGAAACGGGCTGGTCACATAGCAAGAAGAACTGATGGCAGGTGGACCAAGGCAGTCATAGAATGGATCCCACTTGATCAAAAGCATCCATGAAAGAGACCTAAAACAAGATGGACCAACGACATCAGCAAGTATTGCGGGGCCCAATTGGCAAAAGGAAGCTCAGGACCGTATTGGTTGGAAACAAGGCAGAAGAGGCCCTCATCCTGCAGTGGATAGACAATGGCTAGAATGATGACACCCTTCTTTAGGCACCGTTTCTATGGAGATTCTCAGTCATCTAGGTCATGGTTGTCCCGTGGTTGTGCTTTTTCAAGAGGCAACTGGACTTTCTTGTTTTTTTTCTTTGAAGACGTTTCGCTTCTCATCCAAGAAGCTGCTTCTTTAGGCACCGTGGTTGAGATCTGAATCTGGTGCTCCTTCTGTGCGAAGTGTGTGGGCCACAGCTGCCCTTGGGTGAAGTCTTTTAATTTATAGTTTAAAATCCCAACATTAACATACAATCGACCAATGTAGTCAAATTCATTTCTGTTCTTGACAGAAGCTGCACAACTGATTTGACTCTCTTACATCTCCAGGAAAGTGTTAAGATGCTTTTTTCTAAAATGGCAATTATTTTATACAACTACAAGATGCCATTTACTTCTACGTCTCTCTGAGTCAAGCTGTAATCGTCTCACAAGCGTTCAATTATCTTGTAAGAAGAAAATCTTAGAAGGTAAAAAAAAAAAGATTTCTGCCAGTGACTATCTAAATTTCATAGAAGGAAACAATTAAAAATTTGGTGGGGAACAATTAACCATCATTTTTTTAAAGCTTTGAGATGTTCCTGTATACTCCCCCCCCACTCCGAGCACACACAGGCAGGCATGCATCCTTACACACACACAAGCACATCGACAATTTCTCAAAACTAATTTTCACTGTACCAATTATGACTCTATCATTCCTCAGTTAAACAGCCAGCCTCTCCAAATCTCAACCAATTTTTTTTACATGTCCGTATCACTTCAACATGCAATACACAATAGAGCTATATTTTATATGCAAATAGACAGCTACAGCACTAATTTACTCCTGATAAGCTCTGAAAGTCAGGCTGCAAGTTAGCTCCCTCTCCTAATGCACACACATTCCAACACACACATACCAGTATTTAAATACATAAAAAATAGAACAGCTGAAACATAACAAGTGCAATAGAATAGAAATGGGAAGATTGGAACATTGGGAAAATGACTGGTCAAGGAAATCAGGAGCAGCTTTGGTGGCCAGTTCGCCTAATGACTTCACTAGTCCTCGACCTACGACCACAACGGAGCCCAAAATTTCTGTTGCTGTGCGAGACAGTTGTCAAATGAATTTTATCCCATTTTACGACCTTTCTTGTCACCGTTGTTCAGTGAATCACTGCAGTTGTTAACTTAGTAATACGGTTGTTAAATGAATCTGGCTTCTCCACTGACTTTGCTTGTAAGAAGGTCACAAAAGGTGACACACAAGACCCCAGGATACTGCAACGGTCATAAATATGCATCAGTTGCCAAGTGTCTGAATTTTGATCATACGAGCATGGGGATGCTGTAATGGTTGTAAGGGTGAAAAATGGTCCTAAGTCACTTTTTTTCCCCCCACAAAAGACACATAGCCAGGCTTGTGTGAATCACTTCTGAATCATTTTTGAAGTGTGCAACACCCTATTGCAATGTTCAAGCTTTCATACTTTTTAAAGACCTCCAGGTTTTCCAGAACCACAAGTAGCCCTGGTCTGACTTTAATCCTGATTAGTATATAGCAGTGTTCTTCAACCTTGGCACATGAAGATGTATGGACTTCAGCTCCCAGAATTCCACAGCCAGAATGGGTCAATTTGCTGTGACTAACTCGTCATGGCCAACTTGTCGTAGGACAGGGGTGTCAAACTCGATTTCATCGAGGGCTGCATCTGTCCGCATCTGTCCAATCTGCATTGGGGGGGGAGAGTGGGCTTGGCCAGGGTGGGCATGGCCAGCTCAACATCACTCGTGTCGGGGGGGGTGCCTATGGTGGCCCGAGCGCTCTGCCAGAGAAAACGGACCTTGGGAGGGCCGCCGTTTTCAGCTGTGATGGCCTCTGCAACCCTCTGCCAGCAAAAATGGAGCTCACGGCACTCCTGAGCTCTGTTTACACTGGCAGAGGCACCGCGGGCCAGTCCTTTACTGTTTCCAGGGCAGGGGTGGGTTCCTCCCGGTTCGGACCAGATCGCCCGAACCGGTGGCAACCCGCTGGTGACATCACTGAAGTGGATCGACTGGTGCTGGTCCGTGGGCGCCGCCATCTTTTTTTGGGTGAATTTTTTGTGAATTTTTTTACTGTTTGGAAGGTTTTTCCTCTTCTGCTGCTTGAAAAAGGGCCCTCCCGCCTGCCCCCAGGTTTATACTGACCTTTATTCCTTCACCCGAAGCACAGCTGATCAGCTCTTCAGCTGTGTTTCGGGCTGATTGCAGCTACTGAGCATGTGCGGAAGCAAAATTACGCGAGGGAACGCGTGCGTGTGCGCGAGCGTATTGAGCGCGTGCGCGCAAAATGTCGCGATGCGATCCGGTGGGGAAGGTAAGTGGAACCCACCCCTGTTCCAGGGCACCCCCACGGGCCAGATCTAAGCACCCCATGGGCCGGATCTGGCCCCTGGGCCTTGAGTTTGACACCCCTGCTGTAGGATAACTCACCACAGGACAATTCAACAATTCAATATAATTATTTCAAATAATTAAAAATATTTTAATTTTTGCCATTCGCATTTCATTTTGTCCTGTCTTTTGCATCCTTTCTTTAATGATTCTATTCCACCATTTTGTCGATATTAGTGTAACTCCTGTTCCTTGACAAATTTCCCAAGTGAGTTGGCTATGGTGAGTTGTCCCACAGCAGGTTGGCCATGGCGAGTTGTCCTAGACCCTGGCCGGCTGGGGAATTCTAGGAGTTGAAGTCCACAAGTCTTTTTTCAAATTTTATTAATTTTTATCAAAATATAAGATACAAAGGAAAATAAAAAGTAATGGAAAACTAGGGGAAGGAAAAAGGAAAAATGTGGGGTGGAAAGGGAAAAAGAAAAAAAAAAGGCATTGACTTCCAATTCTCTTTGGCACAGTAGAAGATAATAACATTAGAACATCAACTTTTTACTTTTATACACCAGTATATACAGGTAGTTCTCAACTTACGACCACAATTGAGCCCAAAATTTCTGTTGCTAAGTGAAACATTTGTTAAGTGAATTTTGCTCAATTTTAATGACCTTTCTTGCTACAGTTGTTAAGTGAATCACTGCAGTTGTTAAGTTAGTAACACAGTTGTCAAGTGAATCTGGGCTCCCCATTGACTTTACTTGTCAGAAGGTCGCAAAAGGGTAAATTACATGACACCCCCCCCCGGACACTGCAATCGTCATTAATATGAACCAGTTGTCAAGCATCTGGATTTTGATCACGTGACCATGGGGATGCTGTAATGGTTGTAAGTGTGAAAAATGGTCATAAGTCACTTTTTTCAGTGGCGCTGCAACTTTGAATGGTCACTAAATGAAATGTAAGTTGAGGTACTAGCCATTTTGATAACGACAAACCTATCTAATCAACAAAAACAAAATCAAAATTTCATTCCCCCCCCATCACAACCACAAAGTCCAGAAGCGATTTCCAAATAGAAACAAAATTAAATATATTCTAAAGGAATCAATTTAGCAATCTCTGCTTTTCCTTGCTGTGGGAAATAATATATATTTCTGCTTGCTCATTACCCTTTATAGCAGGGGTCTCCAACCTTGGCAACTTTAAGACTTGTGGACTTCAACTCCCAGAATTCCTCAGCCAGCTTTGCTTTGCTGGCTGAGGAACTCTGGGAGTTGAAGTCCACAAGTCTTAAAGTTGCCAAGGTTGGAGACCCCTGCTTTATAGGCTGTCATAATTTACATTAATAAAAATCTTTCGAATGTTTTAACCCTAAAGGGGAAAAAATCCTTTTTTTCTAAATTTTAAAACATTAAACTGTCCTTTAAAAACATTTCTAAAGTCAATAAGTTGTAATACATCGTTTTTAAAACTTGACTCTTGTTTAACCCCCTCTTAATGTACATACTTTAAAATTCACTTTCAACAATATTTTACAAACTTTAAAAATTACTCAAGCATTATATATAAAGGGAGAAAAAAACAAAACACCCCTTCATTTTCAAACCCACAGGTTCACAAGCCTCAAAGTTGCCAAGGTTGGATATCCTTGTTCTAGAGCCTCACCATTTCCTCAAGTTCACCTGGTAATTTCACCCCCAAAGAGGATATTTAGATGTGTCACGTTCTCTTCCAAACACACAAAAACACACACCTGGGAGGATCCAATTTTGTATAGCATTGGCATATGTGCACCATGTGATTCATCTGCTTGTAGCCCTTAGCTGTTTGAAGTTTGTAGCTCGCTTTATCTTCATTTTCTTTCTTTTTGCTTCTTATTGTCATGGCTTGGGTGTGTGTACACACACACACACACACACACACAGGCTGCTTAAATGTCAGCTTTGTAAACTGGCATGCGATCAAAGCCTGCATGAATGAAGAGGCTTGTTAATACCCAAGCAAAGCAAATGTTTGCTGCTCAGGCGTAGGACAGCACGTAATGATAAACCCCCTTAATCGGTGAGGTCACCACTGAAGATGGATTCAGACATGGCCCTAATTCCAGGGCTGCACCTGGTGCTGGTGAGTTCCGAATGGCCTTTCGGGAATCAACAAGATTCCCAACAGATCAACCTGTCATCTCTTCATATGAGCCACTCTCGTCCTTTTCTCAGTCTTTCTTTTTTTTTTCTTTCTCACTCTCCTCTGTAAGCCGCTTTTCGGGGAAACAGGAGCAGCGCTTGCAGCTGGCAAATGAGAGAGAGATGATCTATTTTTTAAGCTTTTCCTTTGGGGGTGGCGAGGCTAAGCCCGCGTTTGGCATCTTCCGGGCAAAGCAGAGGTAGATAGCAACGTCCCTGTTGTGTGCACAAAGTTGGCTGCGCAAAGCTTCAAAGGCAGGTTCGGCTTGGACAAAGCTAAGTACAAATCTTCCCTTTGAAGTGGCTTCCAAAAGGCAGCCCGCCATCTCTTTCTAAAAAACAAAGCAATCATATTCCTTTGGTTTTCCTCCAAATACACATCCAGTGGTTCTGGAAGAGGCTATTAACCGTGTGTGTGTAAGGGCAGTAACCTCTTCGGACTGTTTTAATTAACTCACGAATTAAAGCAAATATACATGTCCCCAGGATAATATTGCAGGATCCAATCTGGATTGGTCACCAGGACCAGAGGTTTAGTCTTCCGAGCTTTCAGACTCATGCTGGAGCCCATCCTCAGGGAACTTCTCTCTAGCAGAGTGTGTTTTATCTTCTTCTTCTTCTTCTTCTTCTTCTTCTTCTTCTTCTTCTTCTTCTTCTTCTTCTTCTTCTTCTTCTTCTTCTTCTTCTTCTTCTTCTTCTTCTTCTTCTTCTTCTTCTTCTTCTTCTTCTTCTTCTTCTTCTCCTCCTCCTCCTCCTCCTCCTCCTCCTCCTCCTCCTCCTCCTCCTCCCTAGCGTATTCCTGCAAGTGCAGGGTCCACTTTTCGGATCATTGAACGCCACTTTGCATGGTCAGCTCCAGGGCGCAGGCCCGCAGCTTGCATATCTTTGTTGATGGTGTTTTGCCATCTCTCTTTTGGATGCCCGCGAGGTCGCAGGCCATTGACTTCTAGTTGGTAGGCAGTCTTGGCCACGGTGGAAGGTGCTGCTCTCAGGACATGTCCATACCAGCGGAGTCGGCCTTCTCTCATCTTCTCTATAATTGGTGCCACACCAAAATGTTGTTGAATGGTGTCATTTGTGATGTGGTCAAGAAGGGAGATGCCCGATATCCAACGGAGCATTCGCATTTCCATGGCATGGAGATAGCTTTCGGTCCCTGTTGTTGCTGCCCAGCATTCAGTGCCATACAGTGCAACAGGGTGGATGGTTGTCTTGTAAATCTAAGATTTAAGACGGGTTGGCATTCATCTGTTACATAACACACCAGTGAGTTCTTGCCAACGCATCCAGGCTGCATTCACCCTTGCTCGCACCTCGCCATTGATGTCGCCATTGCCTTGGAGTGTGTTTTAACTAACTGTTGGAAGCATTTGGAACAGGCTTCTGAGCATATGCAGAAGGCTCTCCTGGAGAAGAGTTCACTGGGACTTCAAGGAAACACAAATGTAATGTAGATTTGATGGGCCTGTGAATGTTATGCAAAGAGTGTTTGGGTTGCATATTGCCTGCTGATTGTGGGAAAAAGACCTTGTCCTCATTTAGTGACTAACTCAGTTAGCGACCATATGCGAAGACGACAGTAAGAAACAAATTAGTTTTTGACCTATGTGTGGATTTGCAACCATATTTCTTGCAACTGACAACAACGCACACTGGAGTGAGAGTAATATTGGCATTAGTTTTATTAGTACAAGAGAAAGTTATCCAGTTTTGGTCACCACAGTATAAAAAAGGTGTTGAGAGTCTAGAAAGAATGCAGAGAAGAGCAACAAAGATGATTAGGGGACTGAAGGCTAAAACATATGAAGAACGGTTGCAGGAATTGGGTATGTCTCGTTTAATGAAAAGAAGGACTGGGGGTGACATGATAGCACTGTTCCAATATCTCAGGGGTTGACATATAAAGAGTGGATCAACCTATTCTCCAAAGCACCTGAAGGCAGGACAAGAAATAATGGATGGAAACGAATCAAGGAGAGAAGCAACCTATTATTGAGTATTCAATAATATCTCCTTATATCCTGGCAGCTTCTCCGATATGTTGGCTGGGATATGTTTTGATGGTGGTTCTTGATTTAAAAAAAATTCACACTAGGTGAAGAGATTGGTGAATGGAGAGATGCAAGATTAAGTCCAGGGCCATCCATGGAAGTTCCAGTCACTACTTTTCAGTCTAATTTAAATTGTTTTAATAAACAAGCCACCAAATATGAAAAGGATGTCACAGGTCCATCCAGCCCAATCTGCAAAACGTTCTACTCTTTTATTTCCTAGGGTACCTTATTTTGTGCTAGATGGACGGTCTTCTCTTATTTTTCTATGTCTAGTCTGATGAAAAGAAGGACTAGGGGAGACATGATAGCAGTGTTCCAATATCTAAGGGGCTGCCACAAAGAAGAGGGAGTCAAGCTATTCTCCAAAGCACCCGAGGGCAGGACAAGAAGCAATGGGTGGAAACTAATCAAGGAGAGAAGCAACCTAGAACTAAGGAAAAATTTCCTGATAGCCCAAAATTTCCATTGCTAAGCAAGACAGTTGTTAAGCAAATTTTGAGCCATTTTACAACCTTTCTTGCCACAATTGTTAAGTGAATCACTGCAGTTGTTATTAGTAACACGGTTATTAAGTGTATCAGCTTCCTCATTCACTATGATTGTCAGAAGGAGGTTGCAAAAAATGATCACATGACCCTGGGACACTGCAACCATCATAAATACATGCCAGTTGCCAAGCGCCCAAATTTTTATCATGTGATCCCAGGAATGCTGCAATGGTTGTAAGTGTGAAAAACAGTCAGAAGTCCCTTTTTTTTCAGTGCCGGTATTAAACTACACATTCCCAATTCCTGCAACCATTCAAATGGTCACTAAATGAATGGTTGTAGGTCAAGGTGCCAACCTTGAAGTGAACCTGGCTGAGGCCAACTTGGAGGCTTCAGGGTTGCCACACACCAGAGGGATGGGGGAAATAGTTAGATGGGGTTTTGTAGCCCAAACAATGAAGTTTTCCTGTGGGAACCAAGGACATTCTCACAGGTGGCTGGCCAGAGGAGGAGTGAAGTAACCAAGCAACCAGCCAGCAACTGGATTGGACAGCATGACCCGTGACTTGGGGGAAAGGGGAAACTTTTACTTTTTAATTAGGTGAAAGCCGCAGGAACTTTCAGAATTGGCTTTCATCAGTTGTGCCAATATGATGTATCCAATAAATTGTTCTTTGAGGAATTTGCCTGCCTCGGAGTTCTGTTTTCTATGGGTGCATTACTTGGAACGCTGACATCAAGCTGACTCTGAAAGTTCCTGCGGCTTTCACCTAATTAAAAAGTAAAAGTTTCCCCTTTCCCCCAAGTCACTGGTCATGCTGTCCAATCCAGTTGCTGACTGGTTGCTTGGTTACTTCACTCCTCCTCTGGCCAGCCACCTGTGAGAATGTCCTTGGTTCCCACAGGAAAACTATTGTTTGGGCTACAAAACCCCATCTAACTATTTCCCCCCCTCCCTCTATTGTGTGTCAACCCTGAAGCCTCCAAGATGGCCTCAGCCAGGTTCACTTCAGGGTTGACACAAGGACTATCTGTACAAGAGAAACCTATAAGAATATAAAGGCTATGTTTATGCAGGTAAAAATTTGTCAGCTGCATCACTCAATGGGCTATTTTTGCTTATTGATAACCCTAATTTGGCATTCTGTGGCCTAACTTTTTGGGCCAACCCAGCCAGTTTGATCAGCTTCTGATCCAATATATTGTAGGTTAAAATGGGCTAATCCCCTAAATTGATGAAGTGGCCTATGTAAAGGAAAATGCTGATTCGAAAGAAATAATAATAATAATTCTGGGTGGTAGGAAAAGGAAGAAACCTACCGTATCAATATAATTTTATCTCAGAAAGAGGAATGAAAAATATCGGGACAATACAAGCCTTTTCAAGGAGAAATCACACAAGAAAGGGGCGGGGGGAAGGGGTTTGAATGAAATGAAAGGGGAGACTTGCCAATCTGGGGAAAAGCATGAAAAGGGTAGAAAAATTCTCGTTTAAAGGTCAATTTGTCGGCAAAAACTCTCCAGCCGGAAATGGATGGTAGCAACGTTCTGACCTCAATGATCTCTTAAGAAAAATAATGTACTTTTCAAGATTGTTAGCCTCTGCCTGCTTTCCAATTTTGCTTAATTCCATGGCTGTCCTGGCTTCTGTGGCTGTTTGCAGCCTGACCTCACCTGGGAGGCCCTCGTGCCATTAGATGCTTCGCTAACAAAAAGATTTGGGGATCATTTTCCTGCAGCTGGATAGCTGAGGAGATCTCCTCTGGTTAGCCAGACCTTTCCCCCTTACTCCTTGTTGGCAATTTGGCACCTGAGAAGGAAAGTGCCTTCTCGCACACGGAAAGTGCGCTTCCTATCGAGAAAGAAAACGAGAGGAAGAAGAGAAGCCACCATCACTGCATGTTTAGAAAAATAAAAATAGTCTCCCATGGGGTAGAGGAACAAGTACAGGTAATCCTTGACATACAAGACTTCATTTAGTGACTATTCGAAGTTACAACGCTGAAAAAAGTGATTTATGACTGTTTTTCACACTTATAACCATTGCAACATCGCCATGGTCATGTGATCAAAACTCAGATCCTTGGCAACTGACTCACATTTATGACGGTTGCAGTGTCCTCAGGTCACATGATCACCTTTTGCGACCTGACAAGCAAAGTCGATGGGGAAGCCAGATTCACTTTACAAACGTGTTACTAACTGAATATCAGTAGTGATTCACTTAACAACTGCAGCAAAAAAGGTCATAAAATGGGGCAAAGCTCACTTAGCAACTGTCTCACTTAGGAACAGAAATTTTGGGCTCAATTGTGGTAGTAATTGAGGACTACCTGTAAACCTGTAAACTATTCCTGGAGGCACCAGATATCTCTGGCAAAGCTCCTTTGGATCAAGCAGTCAAAAATGCACTCAATTTGCTCCCAAGAGAGGCTGATGGAAACAAGGATTAGTAAAGTCTTTTTGTCTCTTAGTAAAAATTAATAAATTTTCCAGTGAAGCCAGAACTGACCATCTGCATTGCAATGACTGAATGCACATATTCACTGCTTTAAGCAAGTGAGGGGGTCCTTGATCCTCTCTGAGCTTGGTTGATTTCCTTCCAGACATTTCATGACCCAACTAGGTAACATCATCAGTGCTAAAAAGGAATGGCATTACTGTTTATATGCAGTGGCTTGCCCTGTCGGTGTGGGCGGGACTGTTGTTTTCTTCTTGGTAGTACCTTAATTCGGCCACTGTTTACTGCTTGATTGTTGGTCTGGTATTAATCCTGGTGTTAATTCCTGCTTATCTGGGTGTTGATTGCTGCTGGCCTGTATTTCTTTGATTGGTTCTTTCTCCATCTTTCAAACTATCCTTCTGTGCAACCTGGGTTCAATTTGCTCCTTGTAGCCATGTCCAGGGAGGTTTGCTATGGTCCTATGGACCTTAACCTTGTTGATAACACTGGCATCCATGGTCACAGGAACATACTGTAAAGCTTTTTGGAGATGGTTTTGTAGCCTTTTACCCTTGCCCTACATGGCTGTTACCTTCTTCCTTTCCTTCTCAGACAATTCTCTGCTTTTCTTTCTGTTCTACTTCTCAATTGTGCTGCATGAAATGGCACAAAAGTCTTGAGTATGAGGGGTTCGTAGTGCTCTCTGAGCTTGGTTGTTTTCTTGCAGGCATTTCATTACCCAACTAGGTAACTTCATCAGTGCTAGTAGGGAGCGGGGTTTCCTCTCAGTTGATATTCTAGTGGCTTGCCCTGTCAGTGTTGGTGGGGTTTGTCTTAGAGATTCTTTGGTTGGGCTGTTTACTGTTGGCTTGTTTGGCAGTTCCTTGATTGGAGTATTGTTTACTTTCTTGATTGTTGCTCTGATGTTAATTCAAGCAAGTCAGTTAAAGACATACAGTAGGAGCTGTTTCTGTACCATGTGCTAAGTTGGGTCAGTGTTGACATTGGTTAGGTTTTCTGTAGCTCATCATAATCATGTGAACCATGGGATTTAGTGTGCTGCACCAACCTAGAAAATGGGTTGATTGAGCTTTCCTGTATTCGTCTTTCTTACATGCCATGTTGTCACTTTAATTCTGCCATTGCAGCTTTGTATTCCCCCCCCCCTATCAGCAACCAGGCATCCAGAAGTCTTTAATCTAGTTGGGTCATAAACACCCTTAATATTTCATATTTCAAAAGATCCTCAGCTCTTCTTCAGTAGCCCTTTGACCTGAGAGGGACAACATTTGGCAGAATATAGTCAATCATCCATGTGGTTTTCTTGGTTAAAAAACAAAAACAAAAACCAGAAGTGATTTACCTTTACCTTTGATATAAGTGCCTGCTTGCTTTTATTCAGATGACCTTCATGTCTTAGGTTGTCATGGACACAACACTGAGGAGAAGAACCCTGTTTATAGCAATGACTATTAGGTTCCTGCTTTAAAAGAAAGAGGGACTCTGAACAATGGGAAAGCAAAGATTTTATAGAAGTTGAGGGCTACAAGTTGGGAAATCGTAGGGATCTGATTGGCTGGGCAGTTTGGGGAAAGAAGGAGGAGGAGGAGGAGGAGGAGAAGAAGAAGAAGAAGAAGAAGAAGAAGAAGAAGAAGAAGAAGAAGAAGAAGAAGAAGAAGAAGAAGAAGAAGAAGAAGAAGAAGAAGAAAATGGGCTCTTTAGGAGGACAATAGAGCTGAAGAAGTTCATTTTTCAGAAGATGGAATGTTGAGCTCATCAGCTGCTAAGAAGATTGAAGGTTGGGGTTCTTTAGGTTTCAACTCCATGTAAAGGTCATCTTTGGGCTGTAGAGTGAGCTGATGAGGAGACTTCTCTTTGGTTTAGATGGGATTTCAGTCAGAGTTGTCTGGGGCAGGGAGGGTCAATGTGGGTCTGATGGGATTAGGCAAAGAGAGGAACTGGGTTTGACCTGGTCATATCCAAAAGACTTGCAGCAGTGGGGGGATACATTCCCCATTTTATTTGTTGGATGCATTTTCTTCACCCCATGATGACCCTATGTTGGCTTACATTCCCAGTGTTCTTTGCTCAGTCCACCCAGAAACATCCTTGCTCACCCTTCCCATTATAATGTGGTAGTATATTGAAGAGGCGGTCAATCTATTCTCCAAAGCACCTGAAGGCAGACAAGAAGCAATATATGGAAACTAATCAAGGAGAGAACTAAACTAGAACTAATAATAAATTTCCTGACAGAACAATTAATCAATGGAACAACTTGCCTCCAGAAGTTGTGGGTGTTCCAACACTGGAGGTTTTTAAGAAGAGACTGGACAGCCATTTGTCTGAAAAGGTATAGGATCTCCTGCTTGAACATGGGGTTGGACTAGAAGACCTCCAAGATCCCACCCAACTCTATTATTCTGTTATTCTGTTTAGAGGAGGAAAGAAACACAACCTGGAATAGTAGTATGGAAATGAAATACATTAAATATTAGCAAGAATGTGAAGCTGGGATTTTTTCAGATGCCTGAAGGATGAGATTGGTGGATGGAAAAGAAAGCAAGAAAAGTCTCCAGTTGATTCAGAAAGTAGGAAGGACCCCATATTAATAGGAATCCTGCTATGCCAAATTTTGCTCTGCAATTTTTCAAACCTTTTCTTCCCTTAAAAGAGAGACTTCTGTTTGTTCCTGGCACAAATCCAGTGTCTTCACTGATACATTAAAGAGTCCTCAAAAAACAGATTTATTCTCAAGTAACACATTTCTACACCTACTTTTGAACTTTGATGTTGCAGATGACTCCTGAGAATACAAAGATACCATGGATACTATGGATAGCCAAGAAAACAAACTGAATAAATCAACCTAGATGTTCTCCTTTGAGGTACAATAATTATTGTATAAGGAATAAAGAAGACCTATCTTCCTTGAGAAGTCCATAATGCTAGGAAAGGTATAATACCAACAAAGGAGAATATTTGTCACTCAGAGTTGAAATGAGGGGTCCTTGCTGCTCTCTGACCTTGGTTGTTTTCTTGCAGACGTTTCGCTACCCAAACTAGGTAACATCATCAGTGCTGTTTGCAAACTCCACTCCCTCCTAGTACTGTTGATGTTACCTAGTTTGGGTAATGAGATGTCTGCAAGGCTATGCAGAGAGTGGTGAGGACAGCAGAAAAGATTATTGGAAGTCCACTTCCTTCTATCCAGGACATGGCATAAAAGCGATGTTTGACCAGGGTCCATGGTATTGTCTGGGATGCTACAGATCCTCTCCATGACTAGTTTTTTTGTTACTTTCTGGGAAGAGGCTTCGTGTTATCCAAAGCAGAACAACAAGATTCTGTAATAGCTTTGTACCATAGAGTATCAACCTTGTTAATTCTCAAGACTCTTTTTTCTGCTATGTATTCAAAATGGACGGTGATTACAAATCACCCTGGAGAAAATCTATGTTATTGCTAAGAGCCAACACTCATTTCACAGCAGCTAATCAATCAATCAATCAATCAATCAAGAATGTATATTATGAAAATAAATCATGCCTCAAATAATTTCCCTAGGGCTTCAAAAGATAAACCCATACAAGAACCAATTTGCAAACTATCTCCCTTTTTGTCAGAAAAGGTCTTATTATCCTCTATCGCCTTAGAACTTCAGCTGTGTTAATTGTTAAAACTGCATTAGAAGGTTTCATAATAAAACTGTTTTCTCTCTTTCCCAGCTCTCACATTTGAAGAGAAAATAAGCTTGCTGTCAAATGTTTCTAACTCCCTTTGTATGCAAGGTTGAGATATTTTCCACATTGTAGAAAATGCCGTAATTTAATTTAATGTATATGTTACCGGAACAGAAACAACAACTGCCTACACCTGGTAGAATCCTTAAACATTAAAACTGACAGTTGACAAAATGCACATTCTAGGATAAATCAATTTTTGTTGGGAATACCCCTTTAAAATCTCCGGAGTGGATGTTTCCTAAAATGGGGGGGGGGACTCTTGTGGAATGGTGAAGCTGGCATGAACATGGGGACGATTTAAGGAGAGAGGTGGAATAGGGGAACCAATGTAGGAGAGCCAATCATGGCTTTGGACCAGATTATCTGAGGGACCATCTCTTGCCGGTCACATCTACCTGACCCACAAGAGTGGGGATGCAAGGAATATTGCTGGTCTCGTCCCCTAAGGCGGTACATAGATTAGAATGTACATAGAATAGAATAGAATAGAATAGAATAGAATAGAATAGAATAGAATAGAATAGAATAACTTTATTAAAGAAAGAAAGAAAGAAAGAAAGAAACAAAGAAAGAAAGAAAGAAAGAAAGAAAGAAAGAAAGAAGAAAGAAAGAATAAACAATAATAAACATGACTAAATAAATAAATACATACATACATACATACATACATACATACATACATACATACATACATACATAATTATGTATATACCCACATATATTATATGACACAGAGAAACAACACAGTCTAATTTGGATGTGTACATCAACATGGCGAGAAAAACGAATCTTGCGAGTTGCAAGAATCTTGTGAGGCCCTGAAGACTTGGTTTTGCCAGCAGTCCTGGGGAACCCAGAGTGCGAGGGAGCCCATCAAGTGGTTTATTTAATCATGTGCTGCCGCTGTGGTGTTTTTGGTGGGGGGCGGGGGGGGGGGGGGGGGGGGTGGGTGGGTGGTCATTATTTTTTTAAATTTTTTCTATACTGTGCTTTTCTGGTTGTAATCCGCCTAGAGTCACCGTGAGCAAGAAAGCGGCTATATTAAATTTTCTAACTAAATAAATAAATTGGACATTTACACCTGTTCTATTCTAAATTCCCTCCCTTCTCCCACCTGGTCACACAACTTCATGATGGAGCATGAGCCGGTCAACCTTTGCCTTCCAAATGGCACATCCACACAGCGATACAGCGATGCAACATGTTAATTCATTACAAAACAAAATACAGAGGACTCTTACGGCCACCGCTGATAAAGGGACTGGAAAGACCTCCAGAGGCCGTCCTCTGCAGGCGTTCTGTGTCTTTCTGAAAGGGCCACAGAAGAGATCCCACCTCTTGAACTAGTTTCTCAGCATCTTCAGATGGCATACGTTGAAAGGTATCCATAGCAACACAGCCAACCACATCCATGCGTGATTCTGTCAAATCATAATACTGAGTCAGAATGGATATGGATCTTTCCAAAGGAGAAAAGAATGGATCTCAACGGAGGTTGAAGGTTTTGCAGGCTGACCTATCAGGATTGTATGACGGAGATGTCAACAAGTCATAGTATGGCCGAAGCATTATGCTGCATATCTGGTTGCAATCTTTTTCGGGCTATTTTATAAGAGCAATAGAAAAGAGAAATCCTTAACAGAGGGATTCAAAATCACTTGATCTTTGAGATATATAGGATGGAATATCTAAATCTGAGAGAAAGATCCTCTTTCCTGGGACAGTTAAATAACTGTCTTAAGAATTAAAATAATGTCTCCCCCTTACAGGTGATCCTTAACTCACAACCATTTGTTTAGTGACTGTTCAAAGTTACAACGGCACTGAAAACGTGACATGACCAGTTTTCACACCTACGACCATTGCAGTGTCCCCATGGTCATGTGATCAAAATTGGGACGCTTGGCAACTGACTCATATTTATGACAGTTGTAGTGTCCTGGGGGGGGGGGCATGAGATCGCCTTTTGCCACCTTCCAACAAGCAAAGTCAATGGGGAAGCCAGATTCACTTAGCAACCAGGTTACTAACTTTACAACTGTGGTGATTCACTTAACAATGAATCAGTGAAACAGGTGTAGGTGGGTGGATTGTGTCCTAGCTCAGGAATTCTGGCCCTTTGCCTATTTATCTCCATAGGGAGTGTCCATAAGCCTATGGGCAAGGCCTTTCTCTGCAATCAGAAGATCCTAAGCAAGAAAGGTCATAAAACGAGGCGAACCTCACTTAACAACTGTGTTGCTTAGCAATGGAAATTTTGGGTTCAATTGTGGTCATAAGTTGAGGACTACCTGTAGCAATAGCAATAGCAATAGCAGTTAGACTTATATACCGCTTCACAGTGCTTTACAGCCCTGTCTAAGCGGTTCACAGAGTCAGCATATTGCCCCCAACAATCTGGGTCCTCATAGTAGGTTTGCTTGACCCATGTGATGAAAAGTCTTCATTTCTCATTATGCACGAATGGGGTCTCTCTCTCTCTGTCCCAAAGGTGCTCTTTCAAGAGGCAACTGGACTTTGTTGTTATTCTTTGAAGACATTTTGCTTCTCATCCAAGAAGCTTCTTCAGCTCTGACTGAAGTCACCATCCAGTCAGAGCTGAAGAAGCTTCTTGGATGAGAAGCGAAACGTCTTTCAAAGAATAACAACAAAGCCCAGTTGCCTCTTGAAAAAGCACCTTTGGGACAACCATGACCTGGATGACTTAAGAATCTCCATAGACAGGTCTCTCTCTATGTGTAAGAAATCATGCTAGAAGCACTAAATGTGTGAATGCCCCCTTAACCAGAATAAACACTGTAGTTTTTTTTTTAAGAGTTCCAAACCATGGTTTAATAACAACAATTCCCTGTTAACAATACTCATTCATTTTCCTCTTCAGTCTGAATTATGCATATAAATACCTAATTTCAGTTCGATTTTAGTTAGGAATTATTGCTGGGTTTGAGATGAGCATAGCATGAAAAAAAAAAATCAAAAGTGAAGAAATATTTGAGCACCAAATATGAAGAAAGACACCGAGATAAGGTTCTTTTTCCTTTTAAAAAAAAAATGAAGATAGATAAAAGTGAAAAAACCGCAAAGAAAAGGAAAAGAAAGAGGTAAATATCGGGAAGAAGAGTGGATTCTTTTACGAGATATGCTTGAATGACTATGCTTAGTAGAAATGTTATATCTCGATGGGATCTGCAGATTTCTTTCCCCTTTCAACTCTAGCAAGAAGTAGAAAAAAAGTGAATTAAAGCCTTAAAGGAAAAAAAAATCAATAAAAGTCAGGGTGGACTGGAAGAGAAAACTATGGTGGGAAATAATTCTCTTAATACTTACTGTATGTGATCACTTCTGAAATGAGTAAAGGCAACATTAGATATTATATAAAACAACATAGCTTAGCTATTGGGAAAAAAAGGAGGAGGAGATTTATGCCTTCCATAAATAAAAGCATCACAAAATAAGTTCTTTTCTATGTTCCTGGACAAGTGGTCAGATCAGGGACAGAGCTGGGTTCTCAAAGAAAAGACAGGACATCAGAAATAGAATAGCGATAGCAATAGCACTTAGACTTCTATACCATTCCATAGTGCTTTACAGCCCTCCCTAACCGGTTTACAGAGTCAGCATATTGTCCCCAACAATCTGGGTCCTCATTTTACCCACCTCAGAAGGATGGAAGGCTGAGTCAGGATCGAACTCCTGGCAGTGGGCAGAGTTAGCCTGCAATACTGCATTCTAACCACTGTGCCACCAGAGCTCCAATCCACTGTTGAGGTTCCAGCCTTCCCTTCAATGCTACTTTGTTGATTGGAGTTAGGCAACTAATAAATTCAAATAAAAAACAACAACAAATCTTTTGTCTGGGTGCCGCAGAGAATCATGTGCAGAACAGTAGTGGGTTCTAAAACCCGCTGCTACCGGTTCGTGCGTGTGCTCGTGCAACACTTCTGCACATGCGCAGAAGCGTCCCGGGCGGGTGGGCAGAGCCTCCTGCCGTCGCCGCCGCTACCGGTTCTTAGAACCGGGCGAAACCGGGAGCAACCCACTGCTGGTGCAGAAGCAGGGAGCATTAGACTTACAGCAAGCAGAGGTAGGTGGGTGGATTGTGTCCTAGCTCAGGAATTCTGGCCCTTTGCCTCTTTGTGGCCATAGGGAGTCACCATAGCTCAGTGGGCAAACCTGGTTTTTGCGAGCAGAAGACCCCAAGCCTGAAGCACCCTGCTATCTTTCATCATAAAGACAAGCTAGCAAAGATATGGACATTATTTGGGGGGGGGGCAGAGTTAAGGCCAGACCAGGTGGAGAATATCAGTTTAGAATATAGGGCTATGGATAGGGAAGGACTTTAGGATTTTAATAGGAAATAAGTAAATAGATTTAGATTAATAGAGTTGGAAGGGACCTTGTAGGTCATCTAGTCCAACCCACCGCTCAAGCAGGAGTCCCTACACCATTTCAGACAAATGGCAGTCCAATCTCCTCTTGAAAGTCTCAAGTGTTGGAACTCTCACAACCTCTGAAGGCAACTTCTGTTCCACTGGTTGATCCCTCTCACTGTCAGAAAGTTTCTCCTTCCCTCCAGGTTGACTCTCTCCTTGGTCAGTTTCCCTCCCTCATTCCTTGTCTGGCCTTCTGGTGCCTTGGAAAACAACCTGACCCCCTCCTCTCTGTGGCAGCCCCTCCAA
>QLTV01004294.1:931956-950060 GCA_003457575.1 Thermophis baileyi | reverse complement strand
CCCCTAATCATCCTGGTTGCTCTCCTCTGCACTTTCTCTAGAGTCTCGATGTTTTTTTTGTAGTGTGGTGACCAAAACTGGACGCAGTACTCTAGGTGTGGTCTAACTAAGGCTTTATAGAGTGGTATTAGTACCTCCCTAGTCCTAGATTGTATCCCTCTATTAATGCAGCTTAGGATTGTATTGGCTTTTTTGGCCGCCGCTGCACACTGCTGGCTCATGTTTACCTGGTTGTCTACTAAGCCTCCAAGATCCCTCTCGCAGTCACTGCTATTGAGTGTAGTTTCACCCAGTTTATATGGATTTTACATGTTTTTCCCGCTAGGCATTTTGATAGGGAGTTTTTCAGTGTGTCTGATGTGTGGTGCCCAAGTCTGAAGCTGACAAAGGAACTTCAGATCTTGGATGTAGAAGAAGGAAAGGCAGCCCGTGGGAGGGGGGTGGAGTCAAGAGAGGAATCAGCCTAGAGTCGTTGCGTTCCCACAAGCGGTCCAAGTCCAATCTGTCTCAAATCTCATTAACTCTTATCTAGCACCAATTTAGTGCTGACCATTAGTTGACTAGATTCTTGAGTGGTGTGGTGGCCTAGAGGTGGAGCTCTCGCCTCACAATCAGGAGGCTGTGAGTTCGATTCTAGGTAGAGGCAGATATTTCTCTCTCTGGGCACACTGAGAATATATCTGCTGAATATAACTCTGCATTGGCAACAGGAAGGGCATCCTGCCAGTAAACACTCAGCTCCATTCAGTTGCCCAGACTCCACCCCACAAGGGATTACGGGGTCATTACAAGAGGATGATTGACTAGATTCTTGTGTGTAGGCATGAGCAATAAATCACCTCAACTAGAACTTAACATGTGGTCCTGATTCTTCGTGCCTGACTCAGAAAGACACCTCTTGAATTCACAAAGCTATAAAGAAAAGAGGATTTATCTTCTTCCTTACAACACAGTTTTTACTCCAAAAGATTTACCAGGGAACATAGTTTTTCAGGTAGCATATGAAGCGGGACTCTGAGACACTAATGATTGTGAAGACCAAAAGAAGTTGCTGAGATTCATCACCCAGCCCTGAACACCTGAACAGCAGACTGACTGGTCAGGACACAGTGAGATCCTGTGGGTAATGAGAGCTTAATTACAATCCAATTGTTCGCATCGTGGTTCAGGGTCAGGATAGGTTCAGTGCACATGGCAAATTTAGAGAGCTGTGACTGGATGGATGATGTCAACTCCAAGCAGCCCACAAAAAGGAAGCAGGAGCCGGCAAAAGCTTGAACTGGAATTTAACTCAACGGCCATATTCTACTGGAACATCCAGTACAACACATCTTTAGCAAATAGCGGGGAAGAAGCTATCCCTAGGCAGCCAAGCCTGTTCCAATTAGCATCTTCTGATTGCTCCGCCATTTGGCAAGTCTGGAGCACCGTTGTGCTGTCAGAGAAAGTTGAGTGCTTTTCCTGTATCTTAAAAAGAGAGAGAGAGAGAGAGAGAGAGAGAGAGAGAGAGAGAGAGAGAGAGAAAAGGAGCAGAGCAGAACATCCCTTCCTTCAAATCAAGGTCTCTCTTTCTTTGTTGGCAGATGGCCTTGGCAAGCTTTATTTCATCTTTCAAAACAACTCCCGGACAGTCACCGATCTTTGCAAAGCTGCAAGTGAATAAATCTTGGTCAGTTACAAGAACAGAATACAGAATTAACAGAATTGGAAGGGACTTTGGAGGTCTTCTAGTCCAACCCCCTGCTCGAGCGGGAGACCTTAAACCAATCTGGACAATGGCTGTCCTATATCTTCTTTAAAAGCTCCAGTGATGGAGCACCCACAACTTCTGGAGGCAAGTTGTTCCACTGGTTAATTGTTGTCACTGTCAGGAAATTTCTCCTTAGTTCTGCTTGGATCTTTCCTTGATAACTTTCCATCCTTAACTTCTTGTCCTGCCCTGAGGTGCTTTGGAGAATAGAAATTAAACATTTCTCATTCAGGTGAAAACGGTGTGACTCTGAAGAGCTTTGTTTACTTTTTGTAACAATATTGATAGAGCCTCATCTTGCTTGCATTGGGTCTGATCACTCTGCTCCTTGTGCTTGAAGGTGTGTAGGGAAGGAAGTTCTTTAATCTCCTAAATATCTCCCAATTTGACATAAATTGTCATCAGGGAATTATTATTTCAATAATATCTCCTTATATCCTGGCAGCTTCTCAGATAAGTTGGCTGGGATATGTTTTGATGGTGGTTCTTGATTTAAAAAAAATCTCACACTAGGTGAAGAGATTGGTGAGTGGAGAGATGCAAGATTAAATCCAGGACCATCCATGGAAGTTCCAGTCACTATTTTCCAGTCTAATTTAAATTGTTTTAACAAACAAGCCATCAAATATAAAAAGGACATCACAGGTCCATCCAGCCCAATCTGTAAAACATTCCACTCTTTTCTTTCCTAGGGTACCTTATTTTGTGCTAGATGGACGGTCTTGGAAGACTAGGGATGACATGATAGCAGTGTTCCAATATCTCAGGGGCTGCCACAAAGAAGAGGGAGTCAACCTATTCTCCAAAGCACCTGAGGGTAGGACAAGAAGCAATGGGTGGAAACTAATCAAGGAGAGAAGCAACCTAGAACTAAGGAGAAATTTCCTGACCATTAGAACAATTGATCAGTGGAATGACTTGCCTGCAGAACGTGTGAGTGCTCCAACAGTGGAAGTT
This sequence comes from Thermophis baileyi, assembly GCA_003457575.1. NCBI lineage: Eukaryota > Metazoa > Chordata > Lepidosauria > Squamata > Dipsadidae > Thermophis > Thermophis baileyi. The sequence goes on along the minus strand of QLTV01004294.1, from coordinate 947,353 downwards.
TTTAAGAAGAGATTGGACCCTTCCAACTCTGTTATTCTAAATATGGGTTTGTTTGTGGACATATTTGATAGCCTTCAATATTTGTCAAATGGGATATGATTTACTGTCCTCGCAGCCCTGAGTGCTAGATCTGTTTAGCTAAAAAAAAAACAAAGTCCAGTTGCATTCTGAAAAAGCACTTTTGGGTATATTTATTAAGAGGGTTTTTTTTTCATAGAATAAAATACAAATTAAAAGAAAAGACTTGTTCTTCTTCTGTTTCAAATCTTAACAAACGTTTTAGGTTTTGGCAGTTAGATGTTCATCCTCCGAACTTAATTTAATTTCAAATTCAATTTTATGTTTTTCAGTTCCAAGTATTTTTTTTTTATTCATATGAAACCTTTCCTTTAACTGGGGAGCAGTTATAGTTTTCAACCATTGACAAGTAGCTGCTCTGAATTCTACATAAGGCATTCAACATTAGTTCTTCAAAAGACACGATGAAGTCCTTTGGATAATCCTTGCTGAAGTCTGGCTCTTTCCTATTTGGTGTTTACTATCAGTCAGAGCTGGATGGTCACAAAAAGTATCCTGCTGAGATTTGAAGTTGCCTGCCCCACTTTCAAAACCATATTATGCACCCAATGAGTTGTTATGAAATCCTTCTGGAAATTCTAAGCCATTTTATATGATAGTTAGGCCCTCAAGAAAATTGGTGATGGAGAAGGATGAACAATATAGAAGGGACATTTTTTTTTGTTTTCCTTGAACTATACCCAAATCTTAAGCCTGAAACCACTTAGCTGATGGGCTCCCTTTTTCAGCATTTTCCCCTTCTGGATGCCAAATTGTCAAGCATTCCACCCAAACAGGGAATTTTGCAGATGTGCTTAGCAGATACCAACTCAGCAACTAGGGAAAATGTTCAATCTTAAATTGTCGGGTCTTTAAAAGTACAGAATACAGAATAATAGAGTTGGAAGCAGGAGATCCTATACCATTTCTGACAAGTGGCTATCCAGTCTCTTTTTAAAAGGCTCCAGTGATGGAGCACCCACAACTTCTGAAGGCAAGCCGTTCCACTGGTTAATTGTTCTCACTGTTAGGAAGTTTCTCTTTAGTTCTAGATTGCTTCTCTCCTTGATTAGTTTCCATCCACTGTTTCTTGTCTTGCCTTCTGGTGCTTTGGAAAATGTGTTGGCCCCCTCTTCTTTGTGGCAACCCCTCAAAAATTGGAACACTGCTATCATGTCACCCCAATCCTTCTTTTGTCTAGACTAGCCATACCCAACTCCTGCAACTGTTCTTCATATGTTTTAGTCTCTAGGCCCTTAATCATCTTAGTTGCTCTTCTCTGCACTCTTTCCAAAGTCTCAACATTAACTTTTTTATAATAAGGTGACCAAAACTGGATGCAGTATTCCAGATACGATCTTCCAAAGTGAAAAAGGTTCACATGTTATAAAAAAATTGCATTCTACTACCTGATCAGGACAAATATCCCACCTAAAGAACCTATTTGCTTCTGCAACTTCTACAGTTGGAAATAGATTTGCCCAAACACAGCATTTATCCACACTGGAATTCCTATTATGAATTTGCTTCACTAGCATACACTTGCAATGTATGGCTGTGAAAGTTGGACCATAAGAAAGGCTGAGCGCCAAAGAATTGAGGCCTTTGAACTATGGTGCTGCAGAAGACTCCTGCGAGTCCCTTGGACTGCAAGGCGATCAAACTGGTCAGTCCTAGAGGAGATCAACCCTGACTGCTCTTTAGAAGGCCAGATCCTGAAGATGAAACTCAAATACTGTGGCCACCTAATGAGAAGGAAGGACTCACTGGAGAAGAGCCTAATGCTGGGAAAGATTGAGGGCAAAAGAAGAAGGGGACGGCAGAGAATGAGGTGGCTGGATGGAGTCACTGAAGCAGTAGGCGTGAGCTTAAATGGACTCCAGAGGATGGTAGAGGACAGGAAGGCCTGGAGGTACGTTGTCCATGGGGTCGCGATGGGTCGGACACGACTTTGCAACTAACAACAACAACAACAAAGTAGACATATTCTGCTGTTTTCACTTTTACATACAAATAACTTTAATTTATGGATTGTCGTTTCATCTGAATGTGGTTGACTATTGTGCTCACATGTTTTGAAGTAACAACATAGGCTTGGCTTGGTAAGAGCCAGTTTGATCTAGAATTAAGGCACCAGGCTAGAAAGCAGGAGTCTGTAAGTTCTAGCCCTACCTTAGCCTTGAAAACTGGGTGATCTTGGGCCAGTCACACTCTCTCAGCCCTATTTACCTCACAAGGTTTTTTTGTGTGGGAAAAATAGGAGAAGGATATTGTGCTGGATATGTTTGCCACCTCGAGTTATTTGTAAAAATAATAAAGGCGGGATATAAATAAAGACAGGCGTTCCCCCACTTAAACTCGAATGTTTAGTGGCCGTTCAAAGTCAGAACAGCACTGAAAAAATCAACTTATGACCATTTTTCGCACTTACGACTGTTGCAGCATCCCCATGGCCACCTGATCAAAATTCAGACACTTGGCAGTTGGCTCATATTTATGACGGTTGCCGTGTCCCGTGGTCATGTGATCACCTTGGGTGACTTTCTGACAGGCAAAGTCAATGGGGAATCCAGATTCATTTAACAACCATGTTACTAACAGTGTCAGGGTTCCAGTTAACACACCCAACGGAATCAAAACTCCAAGGCAGGCATATTCCTCCAAGTATATATTTATTAGGCACGTCATACTAGCACGTCTAGGGAAACCCGACTCTAAAGCCCCTCGGGTTTCCCCCAGTTAAAAGGAAAGTTTTATTTCCCCTGCCCATGCAATTTCCCCTGCCCATGCAATCCCCGTGGTCCAATCAGGTCACAGTCCAAGGATCAGTTGGTCTCAGGTCCCACCTCCTTGCACCTGGTGGGAATGTCCTTGGTTCTCAGAGGAAATAATTCTATTTTGGCTACAATCCCCCAGCTATCTCTACCTTCTACGAGCCGAGGTGGCACAGTGGTTAGAGTGCAGTACTGCAGGCTACTTCAGCTGACTGCTAGCTGCAGTTTGGCAGTTCGAATCTCACCAGGCTCAAGGTTGACTCAGCCTTCCATCCTTCCGAGGTGGGTAAAATGAGGACCCAGATTGTTGGGGGCAATATGCTGACTCTGTAAACCGCTTAGAGAGGGCTGTAAAGCACTGTAAAGTGGTATATAAGTCTACGTGCTATTGCTATTACTATTGCTACCTCCCACCTCCCGTTCCCACAGTTCGACCCATCTCCGCTATGGCAGCCATGAAGTGCTGAGTGTTGGCAGCCTGGGTCAGCACCCCACAAGTGATCAACCTGGCATGGTCCTGGCCCAGCCGACAAACAACTGCAACGGTTCCCTTAACAACTGTGGCAAGAAAGGTCATAAAGTGGGATGAAACTCACTTAACAACCGTCTTGCTTAGCAACAAAAATTTCAAGCTCCATTATGGTCGTAAGTTGAAGACTACCTGTAAATGAATGAATGAATGAATGAATGAATGAATGAATGAACGAATGAATGATTCGAATTGACATTTGTAGGGATTTTCTTTGAGAGAGGAAAATCAGTCCTGCTTATTAGGACTGAGATTGGAAGCATGGTCCTTTAGAGCATTGCAAAAATTGGAATTTTCTTCTAAGTAATCCTGCCCAATAGCCAAACATAGGAAAGCTTGCTGCTGGTCAGGGTCTCAGAGGCAGGAGTAATCTGCTTCAGTGGAGGCCATCTGCTGGAAGAGGCCATACCAATTTCCTTGTGTGTCCCCAGCCGTATCTGCAGGTGGTAGCCACTGCTGGGTTTAGATGAATGAGAGGCTCTGTGAGTTCCTGAACATATGATCATCCATTCCTGTGGCACAACAAGGGGGCATTTTCCCCTCTTCTTGGATTTGATATCCACATGCATCTGCCTTTCGCTGGTGCCGGGAGGTGCTTGCCGTAATTATTCTCTATCATTTGAGCAGGCAGCCTTCAGATTTCCAGCGCTTATAAATAGCCCACTTAAAAACCTCCTCCCACTGCAGGATTTTGGGGACAGCGTGTTTCGAAACTTCAACAAATGATTACATTATGAACACACACACACACACACACACACACAGACACACAGACACACACACACACACACACACACACCCAGAGTTCCTCTTTTTAAAAAAAAAAAAAAAAAAGGCCTGCTCTGGACTGATGGCTGCAATTGCTGCATTGGGGAAACAGAACAAAATAGGTTTTATTCCGTTTCCCCAAATATTGTTCCAATATTTCCATTTGGGTATTCTGTGTTTCACGGGTGAAGCATTCATGAGGTGGGTTTCTTTTTATGTTTGTCAAACAGAATAACAAGAGTTGTTTTATTATTTTGAAGAGAGAAGAGGAGATAGAATCAAGATCATGTGAAGTATTGGTACCGCTTTATAATCCCAGTTTTGGTCACCACAAGATAAAAAAGACATTGACACCAGGGGTGGGTTCTGGATCCTTTTGCTGCCAGTTCACTCAGGGTCGCGCCATGTGCGTGCATGCGCAGCAATCGAAAAATAGCTTCTGCACATGTGCAGAAGCAAAATTCTAAAGAACCGGTTAGAACTGGTAGGAACCCACCTCTGATTGACACTCTAGAAAGAGTGCAAAGAAGAGCAACAAAGATGATTAGGGGACTGGAGGCTAAAACATATGAATAACGGTTGCTGGAACTGGGTATGTCTAGTTTGATGAAAAGAAGGACCAAGGGTGACATGATAGCAGTGTTCCAATATCTCAGGGGTTGCCACAAAGAAGAAGTGGGGGTCAACCTATTCTCCAAAGCATCTGAGGGATGAACAAGAAGCAATAGATAGAAACTAATCAAGGAGAGAAGCAACCTAGAACCAAGGAGAATAGCAATAGCACTTAAACTTATATACCGCTTCATAGTGCTTTACAGCCCTCTCTAAGCGGTTTACAGAGTCAGCATATTGCCCCCAACAATCTGGGTCCTCATTTTACCCACCTCGGAAGGATGGAAGGCTGAGTCAACCTTGAGCCGGTGAGATTTGAACCGCCGAACTGCAGCTAGCAGTCAGCTGAAGTAGCCTGCAGTGCTGCACTCTAACCACTGCGCCACCTCGGCTCTTGATTTTCCTGACATAACAATTAACCGGCTTGCTTTCAGAAGTTGTCAGTGCTCCATCACTGGAAGTTTTTAAGAAGACATGGGACAATGATTTGCCTGAAATGGTATGGGGTTCCTATGGTGCCTGAGCAGGGGGTTGGACTAGAACACCTCCAAGATCCCTTCCAGCTCTGTTATTCTGTTATTCTATTAAAAAGATGAGAAGGAAAGAACAGAGTCAGAATCTTATGCGGAGTTATGAGCCATGGTGGCGCAGTGGTTAGAGTGCAGTACTGCAGGCTACTTCTGCTGCCTGCCAGCTGCCTGCAATTTGACAGTTCGAATCCCACCAGGTTCAAGGTTGACTCAGCCTTCCATCCTTCCGAGGTGGTTAAAATGAGGACCCAGATTGTTGGGGGCAAATATGCTGACTCTGTAAACTGCCTAGAGAGGGCTGTAAAAGCACTGTAAAGCGGTATAAAAGTATAAGTGCTATTGCTATTGCTAGGGGGAAGAAAAAATATTTCTTCTTTTACCATTCAGGAGAAAGAAATACACCTTGTAGCCCTTCCTCTGTGTAAATCACAACCACCCAGTTGTCTGAAACAAATGATCTTTGTTCCTTTGACAACTACCTTGTTTGAAATACAGACAGGAAGAAGCAATGTTTCTTCGTGTTAGGTGAGCAGGCCTTGCACCTGGGCTGGCTAAGTCCCTGCAATGGGCGAACGAGTCATTGGATTGGACCCTATTTTGCATGTGCTGCCATTTCCACTACATGGGACCTGAAATGGCTCCGGTTAAAAAAAGCACAAGTCCATGTGACAGAGTGCCAAATACTGCAGAGATGCAATTAGAGACTGTGAATTTGTTGAGTAAAGGGCAGGATGCTAATGATTAGCCTTCTGCCTACTTCGGGGTTTGAAAATTGTGAGAACCAAATTGCGCTGAGTCATCCCTCTAAAAAAAAAATTCCTCCGAAACTGGATATATTTTTTACCACTTCACGTATGGACCTGAAGTCTAGTTCTGAGGAAGGATGTCAAGCCAAAGATAAGGGTTTCCTCTGTCCAGTCATGTCTGACTCTATGGGGCAGTGCTTATCTCCATTTCTTAGCTGAGGGAGCCAGGTTGTCCTGTGGTCAGCTGGTCAGCATGACTACACACTGAGGTCAGGTGATCAGGTGGTCAGCATGACTACACACCGAGGTGCACAGTACGCTGCTACCTTCCCATTGAAGAGGTACCTATTTATCTACTCACATTTGCATGCTCTCAAACTGCTAGATGGGCAGGAGCTGGAGCAAGTAACGGGAGCTCACCCCATCGTGCGACGCTCAGGTCTCAAACCCAGGCTGTCAACTTTCCAACTGACAAGCTCAGCGTCTTCAACCAGTGAGCCATCATACCTCCATGAGGGAGGGGGGAATAGTATAAAATAAACTGATAAATGTTTTAAAGGTGGGCGAATCTTCAAGGAATAGGTTGCAAAATTCATAAAAAGTGACCATTCCTTTCCAGTGTCTCAGCACTGAAAGCATTTTTCTGCAAACCTAGCTTCCAACAGTTTTCCTTATTTAGCGTTTGTACAGTCCAGATTTCCCCAACCAGGTACCCTCAGACTTGTTTGAGAGGGCAGCTTCCTATGTTCCAAGGGTTAATGGACTCTACCAAGGGTTAGATTCAAGGGTTATGGATTCCACCAATCTCTTATCCACTTTTCATGGTCTTATAAGTATTAAGAACTTAGGAGGTTGAAGTTGAGGAGGACGAAAGAGAGAGATGAATCAGTGACAGATGAAATTTATATGGAGCGACTATCTGAGCAAAGGTGTGGCCACTATGCTTCAGCATGTCTTAGACCCACTTGACCATAACTGCAATGCAAACAAGGCAACATCTTTGTCATAGCATCACAAAATCCTTGCATTGGAAGGGAGTTTGGAGGTCTTCTAGTCTACTCTTCTGCACAGGGCAGGAATCCTCAGATCATTCCAAACAAACGGCCATCCAATCTTTGTTTGAAAACTTCCACGGATGGAGCACCAACAACTCAGGAGGCAGGCTACTTCACTGCTTTTCTCATGGTCAGGAAATTCTTCCCAATTTCAAGTTTTACATTTCTCTTGGCAACGTTTCCACCCATTAGTGTCTATGGAGATTCTCAGTCATCCAGGTCATGGTTGTCCCAAAGATGCTTTTTCAAGAGGCAACTGGACTTTCTGGTTTTTCTTTGGTTTTTCTTTGGTTTTTCTTTGGTTTTCTTTGGGTTTTTCTTTGGTTTTCTTTGGGTTTTCTCTGGTTTTTCTTTTCTCATCCAAGAAGCTTCCTCAGCTCTGAAGAAGACGAAGAGCTGAAGAAGCTTCTTGGATGAGAAGCGAAACGTCTTCAAAGAAAAACCAAAAAGTCCAGTTGCCTCTTGAAAAAGCACCTTTGGGATTTCCACCCATTATTTATTTTCCTATTCCTGGCCACTACAGCATTTCCATAAGATAGTCCTTCAAGTATTGGAAGGGTACTTTATGTTTTCCCTTAAATTTCTCCTTTTTAGGTTAAACATACCCAGTTCCTTTAACCGTTCTTCATAGAATTTGGCTTCCAAGCCCCTCACCATCTTTGTTCCTTTTCTCTACACTCTTCCCAATTCTTCAACATCCTTCTTGTATTGGGTGACCAAAAGTAGACACAATATTTCCATTGTGAACTGACCAGCACACCATAAAATAGAACGGTCATTTTTTGTGTTTTGGATACTGTTCCTCTATTGATACAAAGATTGCATTGGATCTTTTGACACCTGGGCAGACTGCTGGTACATGCTTAATGAATAGTGTACCAGGACACCCAGATCCTTCTGACAAATTTATTGATTAATCAAATTTGCATAGCCTCCCATCTCATAGAATCATAGGGGTGAAAGGAATCTTGGAGGACTTCCAGTCCAACCTCCTGCCCAAAGGGGAGGTTATATCATCCCAGACAAATGGTTGTCCAATCTTTTCTTGAAAACCTCTGTGATGGAGCACCCACTACCCTGGCAAGCAAGCTGTTCTATTGATTAATTGTTCTCGCTGTCAGTAAATTTCTTCTCAGTTCCAGGTTTGATCTCCTGCTGATGAACTGTTGTGGCCCGCCAGCGTCCCGTGCAGTTGATCATGGATCCCGAGGACGATGAGGCGGTTGTGGCGAGGTACCATCGGCCCGTGCACCTGGCACCCGAGTCAGAGAGCGAGGAGGTTGGAGAGGACTCGGTGCCAGAGGCTGAGAGTCAACCAGGGTCTTCTGTACCTCCTGAGGAGCCCATCAGGGCTGAAGAAGAAGAGGAGGAGCCTCTTCTTCTCAATGCTCGGGCACGCAGGGCTGCTAGAAGACAAGAGTGGCTACTCAGGAGGAGGTCTCCTTGAGAGTAGAGCTGCAGGCTAAGTGGCCACACCCTTAGACTATTTAAGCCCTGACCACGCTTAACCTCGTTGCAGGAAACAACGTTTATTATTACTCTTGATCTTTGTGACTCCAGTCTGCTCGGTTCTTGTTCCAGTACGAGTCTTGTTTCCTGCATTCCTAGCTCTGGGAGTATTGCCAGATACAGTAAGACCTGCTCATTATCTCTTGGACTCCGGCCAGCTGTTAAGACTTTACATTAACAGCGGGGGTTTGAAAAAGACTCTTCTGCTTTTATTTTGTTTTCAACGACTCCTAAGAAGTTATTAGGAGACCTTTATTACTAGTAAACGAACAGCGTTTTGCAGTTTGTGTGTGCGTATTATTGGTGGCTCGTCGCTGGGGCAGAACATGAACTCCCACCCATTCTGGTCCTGTCCATAGGTGCTGTGGAAAATAAATTAACTCTCTCTTCCCTGTAACAACCCCTCAAGTACAGGAAGACAGCTATCATGTCACTTGTCAGGCATGGAAACCATCTTGGACATTGGATCTTCAGGCCTGCCACATTTAGTACTGTGGGAAACTGGGAGGGGGGATTGTATGGAGCTGGGGAGATATGTAGTCAAAATAACATTCCTTTCTCTGAGAGTCAAGGCCATTCTGCCCTGCACCTGGAGGGGTGTGACTAGGAGGCATCTCCAGTTGGGACGGTGCATTTATTGGACCATGTGATGGACATGTGGGTGCTGGGGCAGGGACTTGGACTTTCTTTTGGGTGGGGAAAACCCAGAAGCTTCAAATTCGGGTTTTCCCAGATGTGCCAATATGACATCTCTAATAAAATGGAAATTTGAGGAAACTCAAGCCTCGGAGTTTTCTTTCGTTGGGGGTGTTACTTGGAATCCTGACATTACTCCTAATTCTTCAAATCCTTCTCTTTATTAAGCTAGACATACGTTTAATCATTCATCATACAATTTAGGCTCCAGATCCCTTATCATTCTTGTTGCTCTTTGCACTCTTTCTAAGACCTCAGCATCTTTTTTGTATCATGGTGACCAGAACTGGATGCAGTATTCCAAGTGTGGCCTCACTAGTGCAGTATAGAAGGGGCACTATCACTTCCCGTGATCTTGATGCTATCCCTCTGTTGATACAGCCTTAGGACTGCATTGGGTTTTTTTGGCAGCTGCAGCACATTGCTGAATCATACTTACATGGTAGTCCACCAAGACACCTATATCCCTCTCACAGGTGCTACTATTGACAATACCTATTCTGTACCTGTGCATTTGGTTTTTCCTGCTTAAATGCAGGATTTTACTTTTCTCACCATTGAACTGCATCTTGTTGGATAGGTCCCAATGCTCAAAGCTGCCAAGATCCTTTTGAATCTTAAATCCATCTTCCAAAGTGTTAGCAATTTCTGCCAGTTTGGTGTCATCTGCAACTTTGATGAACATCCCTACTTTCTCCTCATCTAGGTCATTTATGAAGAAGTTGCTGGGCAAAAGACAGAACCTTGAGGCACTCAACTGAATGCTTCTCTCCATGTAGATGTAGTTCCATTGAGGATCACATGCTCAGTGTGGTTGATCAGCCAACTCACCAAATGACACTAAAACTCACCAAATCTCACCAAAAGCGACTCTGGGTGGTGCACGATAATCAGATACAAACCATGAATATAAAAACAACAGATACAAAAAATATACAAATCTACATTAAGAAATAAATTGTATAAAAAACAAATATAGAAATCCCTTAGGTCGGGGGGTGTGTGTCAAACTCGTGGCCCACAGGCCGGATGTGTCATGCACTGGCCATGTCCATGCCCGGTTTAGTGAAGGGGAAAAAAGTCACGATACGTCACGTGATGACGCCGTGACGACACGAGTTTGACACCCCTGCCCTAGGTGACTATAGGATAAAAATGGCCATCTAACAAAGGAGCCATTTAAGCAATTTTCCAGTTCCCTGTGTGCTCCAGGCCTGACAACATAACCAATTACTACTGCTGAGCCAGAAGCCATCTCTTTTGAACCCGTGTATCTGCTGTACACATTTCGTGTACGCTTCCTACCATTTGACACTGGGTTCCCATGACATGGCTTTCATTTCATCCCCAGCCCAGGATGAGAGAGGCTTAAGCCAGCCTTAGCTGTATCCGGAGTAAAGTTCTGTTTTCTACCTTATTCCAGCGTCATTGAAAAGCAACTTCAAGAGTGCAAAATCTATTTTTGTCCCCCATGTCCTTGGAGTGTATTCAGGGGACTGGCAATGACTGGGAAGAAACACAGTCAAGTTGGATAGGCATCAGCAATAGGCACAGCAAGCTTCATGCGAGCATAGCTCAAGGATAAGTGGAGAACACTTCAACTCAGAGCTTCACAATTCATTTTTGTTTGTTCTCAAGGCATCAAATATGATTTCTTTTTTGCAATGTTGATTGATTATGTGCCGTCAAGTTGTTTTCAACTCCTAGTGATCCCTTAAATAGATTTTCTTCATGATGATCTATCCCTAACTTGGTCTTTTAAGTCTTCCAACAGAGCACTCAGCACCATTTTAATGGAGTCCATCCAACTTGCTGCTGATTGTCTTTTTCTTCTCTTTCCATCTACCTTTCTATGCATTAAATCCTTCTCTAGGGAGTTAGGTCTTCCCATAATGTGTCCAAAGTTGAATAATTTGAATGTGGCCATATGTGCTTCAAGTATGTTATGGATCCGTGCCCCCGGGTTGCTTCTCTCCTTGATTAGTTTCCATCCATTGTTTCTTGTATTGCCCTCTGGTGCTTTGGAAAATAAATTGACCCTCTCTTCTTTGTGGCAGCCCCTCAAATCCTGGAAGACTACTATCATGTCCAGGGGTGGGTTCTGGATCCTTTTGCTGCCGGTTTGCTCAGGGTCGCGCCGGGTGCATGCACGTGCTTCGCACGCCCCCGCAGCAATCAAAAATTAGCTTCTGCACATGCGCAGAAGCAAAATCCAAGATGGCGGCGCCCACAGAGACACAGACAGAACCAGCTCTGTGACATCATCGCCGGTTTACTAACAGTTCTAAAGAACCGGATAGAACTGGTAGGAACCCACCTCTGATCATGTCCCCCCTAGTCCTTCTTTTCTCTTGACTGGCCTAACCCAAATCCTCCAACCATCGTTCTTCATATGCTTTAGCCTCCAGGCCCTTAATAATCTTATTTGCTCTTCTTTGCACTTTTTCCAAAGTCTCAACATCTTTTTTGTAATGTGGTGACCAAAACTGGATGCAGTGTTCCAGATGTGGTCTTAATAAGGCTTTATAAAGCAGTACTAACACTTCATGTGATTTTGATTCTATGCCTCTGTTTATACAACCAAGGATTGTATTAGCTTTTTAAACTGCAGCTGCACACTGCTGACATATTTAGTGATTGTTCACTAAGACTCCAAGGTCCCTCTCACAGTTACTGTTTTGGAGCCAGGTTTCACCTAATCTGTACTTGTACCTTTGGTTTTTCTTGCCCAGGTGTAAAACCTTGCTTTTTTCCACATTAAATTTCATTTTGTTGGATAGGGCCGGTTGTTCAAGTGTGTCAAGATCTTTTTGGATCCTGAGCTTGTCTTCTGGGATATGGGCAATTCTTCCCAGTTTAGTGTCTCTTCTAATGACTGGGCTACACATACCATTTAGAGTACCCTGTTACAAGTAGTCCTTAATGTACAATTATTCATTTAGTGACCGTTTGAAGTTACAACGACACTGAAATGTTTATAAACATTTTTTACACTTACGACCATTGTAGCATCCCCATGGCCATCTGATCAAATTTCAGATGCTTGACAACTGGCCCATATTTATGAGCGTAGCAGTGACCCAGGGTCATGTGATCCCCTTTTGCGACCTTCTGCCAAGCAAAGTCAATGGGGAAGCCAGATTCACTTAACAACCAAGTTACTAATTTAACAACTGCAGTGGTTCACTTAAGAACTTAAGTCATAAAATGTGGCAGAACTCACTTAACTATCTTGTTTAGCAACAGAAAGTTTGGGCTCAATTATGGTCATAAGTCAAGGTCTGAAGGTTCTAAGTAATACACCCATAGTAAACAGAACTCCGAGGCAGGTAGATTCCTCAAAGAACAGTTTTATTGGATATATCATATTGGCACAGTTCTGGTGAAAACCGACACTGAAGGTTCCCGTGGTTTTCACCTAATTAAATGTAAAAGTTTTTCCCCTCTTCCCAAATAAACAGTCATATGGTCCAATCAAGGTGCTGTCCAGTTGCTTGGTAACATCACTCCTCTCTTCAGCCATCTGTTGGAATATCCTTGGTTCCCAGGGGAACGTATTTTGTTTTGGCTACAAAACCCCAGCTACCTCTATTCCCCGCTCCCTGTCTCTCCTCTCCATTTTGGCAACACTGAAGCCCCAAAAATGGCCTCAGACAGGCCATCTTCAGAGTTGACACAAGGAATACCTGTACTCCTGTAAAAAATTCCTATTATTAGTAGACTCAAGTTTGTGCAAAACATGATGCCTAAGAGAAGAGATTTAACCCCTAAATCAGGGTTTTCCAACCTTGGCAACTTTAAAACTTGTGGACTTCAACTCCCAGAATTCCTCATGACTGGCTGAAGAATTCTGAAGAACTCACAAGTCTTAAAATGCCAAGGTTGGACACCCTGTGAATTACCTCACCAGCGTCTCAGCCCAATGAAGAGCTGTTTGTTCTGGGAGGCAAGTTCCCATAGGTATGAATGAGAGATTATCTTCCAAGACTATTGGCTGGTGATGTGGGTGGAAGGGTTAATCCATGCCAGCGTAAAGAGCGGATGGGGAAAACCAACACTGTTGGCAGCTATTAACAATAAATAAAATGATGATAATGGCTCTTCAGGTGACAGGTTCAGCGTCAGGTCTAATGTGGTCAATGAGGAAAAATATCAGCAGCTGAGTACACAAAACCTTGTGTAAACGGGGCAGCAAAGGAGGAAAGAGCGGCCCAATTCAGGCACGGACATGCGTCAGCACTGCCTGGCAATTAATACAGGGTGCATTTGTTCTGGCCACAGTAAGCTCACTTCCTTGTAAAACATGGGCCAGTCACACACTAGAAATCATATCAAACTGCATAGCAGCCACACGAAGGCAGTGGGACAGCAATCCTTCATGCATGTGAAGTGAGTCTGGAAACCAAGCAACACCCAGCACATTTAGAAGACCAGTTTTCCCCGTCGGGTATCCTTGTGATGTATTCGGTTACAAAGGACCATAATTGGTGGGAAAGAGGGAAACTATGATCCAACAAGGAGGGTTCAAACTGGGGAAGTCTGCAGAAGATTTTGTAAAGTTTAGAAATGAACACATAAATACAACAGATAACACATCAGTTATCCTAACTGATCTTGTCCCGTCCTACAATGCTCTTTTTCTTTCGTTTCCCAATAGTCCTATGTATATTAGAGTGGGGTGAGTGGGAGAAAAGAAAGAAAGAAAGAAAGAAAGAAAGGAGAGGAAAGAAGGAAGGAAGGAAGGAAGGAAGGAAGGAGAGAAAGAACAGAAAGAAATAATGGAGGGAAGGATGGAAGGACTGAAAGAACAGAAAGAAATAAAAGAGGCAGGAGAGGAAGGAAGAAAAAGAAAGAAAGAAAGAAAAAGAAAGAAAGAAAAGGGAAAGAAAGATATTAATAAAGGAAGGGAGGGAGAGAGGAAGGGAGAGAAGGAAGGAAGGAAGGAAGGAAGGAAGGAAAGAAGGAAGGAAGGAAGGAAAGGAGGGAGGGAGGGAGGGAGGGAGGGAGGGAAGGAAGGAAGGAAGGAAGGAAGGAAGGAAGGAAGGAAGGAAGGAAGGAAGGAAGGAAGGAAGGAAGGAAGGAAGGTCTTCTCATTAACAAGTAAAGGAGTAATTTGTACTTTTATTTTTAATTTTTAGAGTAATTACTCCTGGGGGAAAAATAATGATGTCAGGAAAGCACCAAAATGCACAGAAAACAAAAACCCAAGATCATAGATGACAAGACAATAGATAAAACAGGACAGACTCTTTAAGCATTGAGTTCCTCCATACATGGCATTTTTTCTTCATGTGAAAAACTGCATATGGAGATATGAATCCTTCAGAAAAATATTTTCGATGGGACATATTGCATTCCCTTTCCTTGTACCATGTTATCAATTACTCTTTTATAGCTGGTCTACTGTCATTGCTAAAAAAAAAGGTTCTGTTTTTGAGAAACAGCTAATTATCTTGGAGAAAATTCAGGGGAATTATCCCTCCAAATTCATTGCCCTCAGCTTTCTCAGGCAGACCTGAGCATTTTACGCCGCCGCCCCCCCCCCCGCCCAGGCCACACCCATCCCTTGGGCTGTCCTTATTCGGGCCCACATGAAGTCAATAGAAAATTAGAAATCAAACATAAATAAGTGCTCTTATTAAAAAAAAAAAGCATTGCTTATATTTTGAAGGCATCTGTTATGTTTTTCCCCATGTACGTGCATGCGTACCTACACACCTTCACAGTCCTATTGGTTCAGTCCTCAATCAATTCAAAAAGAACTGGAAGGGACCTTGGATGTCTTCTAGTCCAACCCCCTGCTCAATCAGGAGATCTATACCATTTCAGACAAGTGGCTCAGTGGTGGGTTCTAACTTACCTCGCTGCCGGTTCGCTTCCTCCCACACCACGTGGCCACGCCTCGTGGGCGTGCGTGTGCCTTGTGGGCGCACACGTGCATGCGCAGTAAAATAAATAAATAAATAAATAAATAAATAAATAAATAAATAAATAAATAAATAAACAAACAAATGCCAAAAACAAGATGGCAACTCATGCGCAGTGCCGGAAACTCAGCTTCTGCGCATGCGCAGAAGAAAAAATTCCAAAAAAAAACATTAAATTTTTTTTTAAAAAAAGA
>QLTV01004294.1:874646-907628 GCA_003457575.1 Thermophis baileyi | reverse complement strand
CAACTAGATTATTTATTCTTGGGGAAAATATTTCTAGCAGTGGATACCCAGTACCTAAAAATGCGAGTTCCAGGTGTAGTTATAGAAGAAAAAACGACAGACATCACGATCTCCGGAACTTTTAAAAATTTATTTTCCTAAGCTTTCGTCAAGAGAATGGCAATTTATTTCGCAATATAGATAAATCAGAAATGAGGAGGTGATAAGCCACCTGGGAAAGCCAAGGGAAATCATCAAAACCATTAAAAAACGAAAGTTAGAATATTTCAGACATGTGATGCGACACCCGGAAAAATACGGCATTCTTCACTTAATCCTCCAGGGAAAGATTGAAGGCAAACGAGGTCCAGGCAGAAGAAGAACATCATGGTTTCAAAATCTAAGGGACCGGTTTGGACAAAACTCAGCAGCACTTTTTCATGCGGCTGTTGATAAAAATAGGATCGCCAACATGATCGCCAACGTCCGAAGATGGATATGGCACAAGAAGAAGTAGATAGACAGATAGCAAGACCTGACGTGGGATCACCTTGTTATTTTAAAAAAAAACACACAAACCAACTAAATGTGCATTGGTTATAATATCACTGATATATGTATTTTTGTGTGCAAAAGTTGGAGAACCTTAACGATGAGGATGATAATGATGAATGATAAAAATGGTTCATGACTCTCAACAACTTTGGGGGGCTGCAATCTGCTCTACAATGTACCGTCGGAAATGAACATGAAGTCAGTTAAAAATGCTGACCCAATGATATTCTCTAGCATGTCGAAAAGCAACCTGTGCCTTTCATTCCATCTCTTCCAAAATCTCACCGTCTCTTGCCATTCTTTTTCTCACGGTACCTCTTCTGTAATTGTCCCAAAGTTGCTTTTTCAAGAGGCCACCGGACTTTTCTTTTTGTTTTTCCTTGAAGACATTTCGCTTCTCCTCCAAGAAGCTTCTTCACTTCTGAAGAAGTGAAGACGCTTCTTGGAGGAGAAGCGAAATGTCTTCAAGGACAAACAAAGGAAGTCCAGTGGCCTCTTGAAAAAGCACTTTTGAGACAACCGTGACCTGGATGATTGAGAATCGCCATAGACATTCTTCTGTAATTGTTTTGGCATGTCCTTTGATACATAGCACAGAAAACAGGAGCTCAGGAAATCCTTCTGTTGGGATCTCACTTGCACTGAGGAACAGAAGCAAACAGGACGGTGGTACATGCGTCCCTTTTCTGAAGCCATTCCATACATTTGATGAAAGCAGGTCTATGTAAGCGTAGCTTTAAATACAAATAAGCTGTTTGCTCCACATGATTTTTTCCCCCTCCAGGTTATTCCTACTTGTGTTGGATTTCATCTCTCCCTTTGATCTGTTGCCATTTTGTCAGATATAACTCCATCTGGCCCTTGTTTCTTAAATTGTCCCATTTTATTTGGTGTTCTCATGATACTTATCGATGTAGTTTGTTACCAGGTGTGGGTATGTCAGATATGAAATTCTGCCTTCTAACAGGCTTCTCTTGTCCTGTGAAAGCGGAGTCGTATGTCCCTTTTGCTAAGTTTCTGCAGGGTTTTTTTCCCCATTTCCTTATCTATCAATACTTCGGCATTTACTCCTTGACTTGCTACCTGCTTGTATTTTAAAGTGTGGGACACCAGATCTCCCAAGGGGATCCTCTTGGCTGTAGGTTCTCTGGACATTTTCTTTCAGGCTAGGAATCTAAACCCTTTTATTTCTCATTGTATTAAATGTGCAGTTTACAAACTCTGTAAGATAAGGTTTTCATGTGTAAGATTTGGAAGTCAGACACAAGGACAAAGTGGCGCCTGCAAGCTGATTCACACAAACATGTGGCTTTCTCTTGAAATAGAAAACCGCCACTTCAGCTTTTAATCAATTTCAGGCAAAATTTTCCTCTCATATTTAGGTTCAAGATATCTAAATCATGCTTCATTGTACCCATACTAAAGGATGCTTCCTTGCATCTTAAAGGGTTTTTTGTCCCTAAAAGAGCCGAGGTGGCGCAGTGGTTAGAGTGCAGCACTGCAGGCTACTTCAGCTGACTGCTAGCTGCAGTTCAGTGGTTCAAATCTCACCGGCTCAAGGTTGACTCAGCCTTCCATCCTTTCGAGGTGGGTAAAATGAGGACCCAGATTGTTGGGGGCAATATGCTGACTCTGTGAACCGCTTAGAGAGGGCTGTAAAGCACTGTGAAGCGGTATATAAGTCTAAGTGCTATTGCTATTGCTAGAATGTGACAAAATTGGCACAATGGCGCAAGTTCCAAGCACGCGGGTGTTTCAGATTCACAAAACATTTTTAAGCGTGGCAAGAGATGAAAATCAATTTCCATTTGCGCTTTTCCCATAAAAGAAAGCAAGAAAATTATGCTACTTCCTTCTTTGAAAGAACATTCTTGATATCAGTAAGCAAGATTTAGTTGGTGTTTCTGGGTGTCTTTTAACTGATACAGAAGAAAATAGGGTTGTTTTTTTTTAAAAGGATTGGTCTTTGAGGCCTACAGCATGGGTGTCCAAGCTTGGTAACGTTAAGACTGGTGGACTTCAACTCCCAGACTTTAAGACTTGTGGACTTCAACTCTCAGAATTCAAAATCAAAATTTGAATCAGATCAAAAATTTGGATGCTTGGCAACTGACTCATATTCAGGACAGTTGCAATGTCCTGGGGTTATGTGATCACTTTTTATGACCTGCTGACAAACAAAGACAATAGGGAAGCCAGATTCACTTAACAACCCTGTTATTAGCAATAGCAATAGCACTTAGACTTATATACCGCTTTACAGTGCTTTACAGCCCTCTCTAAGCGGTTCACAGAGTCAGCATATTGCCCCCAACAATCTGGGTCCTCATTTTACCCACCTCGGAAGGATGGAAGGCTGAGTCAACCTTGAGCCGGTGAGATTTGAACCGCTGAACTGCAGCTAGCAGTCAGCTGAAGTAGCCTGCAGTACTGCACTCTAACCACTGCGCCACCTCGGCTCTTAACTTCACAACTGCAGTGATTCACTTAACAACACTGGCAAGAAAGGTCATAACATGGGACAAAACTCAAAATAACTGCCTCATTTAGCCACAGATTATTTTGGGCTCAGTTGTGGTTTGTCACAATTGTGACTACCTGTGGTTTGCCACTTAGGTATTAGGTATTAATCTTATCCAATCATCCGGGCAAAATTTCAAACTCCAAAAACATTACCAGGATAAGGTTTCCAGTAACAGTCGTAGATCAAACTGAAGTACATTTTCTAATAGGGTTTCACACAGTTGAGATTTATTAAATTGTCTGATATAATTATTTTTTGTATAATGACTTACACGTACTGTTTGAAAAAAGCAACCAACAGATAAGAATGCTTTAAGTGCCAATGCTGAGCTTGTTAAGTAGAAAAATACGGGATTATTCGAATTCATTCAGAGGCCATGTAGATTTGCTATTTGCATGACACAAGAAGCACATTAACAACTAACAGAAAATACCCAGGGTCTCCCTTCCCCCTCCATGGCCATCACAAATCTTTCAATTCGTAGTTAGGTATTCTGATTCTGCAGTAACTTGGAGTAAGTCAAA
This sequence comes from Thermophis baileyi, assembly GCA_003457575.1. Lineage (NCBI taxonomy): Eukaryota > Metazoa > Chordata > Lepidosauria > Squamata > Dipsadidae > Thermophis > Thermophis baileyi. Next base: position 904,046 of record QLTV01004294.1, on the reverse strand, counting down.
CATTTTGTCAATGGTCAACAAGGTTCCAAATGTTGGATGAAACAAAAAAGATTTTGTGATGTCCAGGTTACTTATAGGGTTTTTTTTTTCCCCCTCTGTTGCCAAGAGATTTGTTGTTTGCTGAGACGTTTGTGTGTCTGTTCTTTCTCTTTCATCCCTTCAATACTTGAAAAGGAGACCGGTAAGGAAAGATGTAGACTAGTCAACACCGATCACCAGGAAAGACATATCGAAAGTCCTACTTCTAGAACATGCTGATTCAGGAACATCAATGGAAAAAGAGATAGCAGTAGCTACCTGATGCTGCTGTGGCTTTCTCTGTTGCTGTTCCTCTTGGCTAGCTCACATTTCATTTGCCATGTCAGCCAAAATCCAGGGGAAGCTTGGAAGCTCCAACGTAGAAGTAAGGAGAAATGTTCTGACCGTGAAAACAACATCAACGGAATAGCTTGCCTCCCAGAATTGTGGGTGATCCATCAGTGGCGGTTTTTCATGGATAAACTGGACAACCATTTGATTGGGATGGTATAAGGTCTACTGCCTTGAGCAGTGGGTTGGGACTAGAAGACCTCTGTGGTCCTTCTGTTGTTATAATTCTATGGACATTAGACACAGCAACAAAGAGACACAGAAGCTTCTCTTGGCTTCATGTCATCTGCAACTCTGGATCTTTCAGCCTTATCCTGCAAGATATGGGGCAGTGAGTAAACCAACACAAGGGAGAACTTAATGGGGACTCTGGACCTAAGGGCTCAAAGGTAGATGCTTTCTCTGCTTCCACTACATTGATGACACTCTCCACAATAAAAAACAACCCAGATGATGTATAAATCATCATTTCCCAATCAGGCACCAGATAGTGTAACAACTTCCAGAATTTGATAGAGCCGAGGTGGCGCAGTGGTTAGAGTGCAGCACTGCAGGCTACTTCAGCTGACTGCTAGCTGCAGTTCGGCGGTTCAAATCTCACCGGCTCAAGGTTGACTCAGCCTTCCATCCTTCCGAGGTGGGTAAAATGAGGACCCAGATTGTTGGGGGCAAATATGCTGACTCTGTGAACCGCTTAGAGAGGGCTGTAAAGCACTGTAAAGCGGTATATAAGTCTAAGTGCTATTGCTATTGCTATATCCTTCATAAGTTCATTACCTAAGAATTAATTTTCCTAGGATGTGGTAATGTCCACCAACCTGGTTGGCTTTAAAGAGAACTTGGCAAATTCCTTACAGGTCAGCTCTATGAAGGATTAGTAGACTTAAGACTCAATATTACCATCATGGTGTTTTGAAATACTAATTGCAAGGTAATAATGTTGGGGGAGAAGATACGGTTACCATGGGATGCAAAAAAGTTTTCTAACACTTTTGCTGCCATCTAGAGGTCACCTGGATTTCTACAGCCCATGAAAGCATAGAGAATCGATCAGAATACAGCTGGAAGGGACCTTGGAGGTCTTCTAGTCCAGTCCCCGCCTCAAGCAGGAGACTCTATCCCATTTCAGACAAGTAACTGTCCAGTCTCTTCTTAAAAACTTCCAGTGATGAAGCACCCATAATTTCTGGAGGCAAGCTGTTCCACTGGTTAATTATCCTCACTGTTATGAAGTTTCTCCTTAATTTTGGGTTGCTTCTCTCCTTGATTAGTTTCTTGTCCTGCCTTCTGGTGCTTTGGAAAATAAATTGACCCCCTCCTCTTTGTGGCAGCCTCTCAAATACTGGAACACTGCTATCATGTCCCCCCTAGTCCTTCTTTTCTTTAGACCAGCCAAACCCAAATCCTGCAACCGTTCTTCATAAGAATAAGAAAGATGACATTAGTAGAGATGTGTAGAGCTAGTTGTCTAGGCAAAAGTAGCTGATGAAAAAAATCCAGACTATCCAGATGACATTCCAAAGTGTAGTAGAAGAGCAGGCAGAGCCTGGGAGGTGGAGTCAAGCAAGTAATCATCTTAGAGTCATTACATTCCCACAAATGTCCAAATTCAATCCTTTTTTAAAAACCTGTTTACACTTATCTAGTGCCAATTTAGTGCTGACAATTACTTGACTATATTCTTATGAATAGGCATGAACAAAAACTCTTCTTAACTGGAACTTAATGTGTGGTCCCAGTTCTTTGCACCTGACACAAAGTGACTCAGAGAGAGCCCTCTTTAATTCACGAAACTATAAGAAGAAGAAGCTTTTGTTATGACAGCCAATCTCTATAAAAAGTACTTTTGGTCTTCTTGTGGAGTTGATTTCATAGTCTGGTGTACCTAGCGATATTGACAGTTAACTCTATATGTCTTCACCTCCTGGTTGGCTACCAAGGAACAAAATGGTGGGCCTTGCCTGATCCAGCAAACCTATATGTCAGGTTCTGGAATAAGTGTTGATATAAAGGATCACAAAGCCAATGCTGGTTTGTATGCATCTTTACTTTGCTTCTCCGGCACGAACTGATAAACACTTGTTGAGTAAAGTGAAGCTTGTGTCAAATCTGCTCACTATGTGCATCCCACCACCTTTAACTCCCGCGCGCAACACCCAGGTGATTAGCAGCCCTCCAATCCGCTTCAGGAGCCTGTTCCGGGATCGCCGCAGCCGACACCCAGCTGTTAGTCGCCTGCGCCGGCGTCTGACATCATCCGTCAGCGCCCCACTATTCGTGGCATCGTATTTGCTTCATGTCGGGCTTCGTGTCGTCCCGCTCCCCTGTTCGAATGCCAGCTCTGGGCCGGAGGGCTCACCGGAGCTGACACTATAATTATGTTTGTATGCTGTTAGAAAAGAAGAAAAAAGAAAAGAAAAGAAAAGAAAACAGCATGCTTGCAGGGAGATATTTTTGTAAATGAAGTTGGCTTTGTAAATATGCCAACCACATAAAAGCTGTAGCCTAGTATACAAGTTAAGTGAGCACATGGCTGCATTCCTATATATATATATTTACTTTGGAATAAGTCAGTTGCATTAATTTGTATGTAAACTTCTGTCACATTGCATTCTGTTTTACACTGAGTGTAGCAGGTGGCAACTATCGAAACTTTATTACAGCTATTGTGCGTATCTATAGTTTAATAAACTCTTCTGAAGTTTTAAAAATGGGACCAAATTTAATGTGGCAGAAGAAGCCAGAGTAAGAAAGATGAAGTTTGAAAATGGAGTGGATCCTGCTTCGGGAAAACGTTCCCAGTGGATCCTTATGGAAGGGACCAGGGGTGGGTTCTGGATCCTTTTGCTGCCGGTTTGCTCAGGGTGCGCGCAGCAATAAAAAAATAGCTTATGCGCAGAAGCAAAAATTCGCTTCTGCGCATGCGCAGAAGCAAAATCTAAGATGGTGGCGCCCACGGAGACACCGAAAGAACCGGTTCCATGACGTCATCGCTGGTTTACTAATGGTTCTAAAGAACCGGTTAGAACCGGTAGGAACCCACCTCTGGAAGGGACAGTTGAGGAATAATCTGGAAGGCTGCTGACTCCTCTATTTTACTATGCACCTTTCATCTTCTCTTTTGGTCATGTGTTCCATAGCAAAACCATTATTAAGGGGTGGAAAGAATTCCAGAAGCCACATTCTGCATGCTTCAAAGTTGGCAACTTTAAGGTTTGTGGACTTCAACTCCCAGCATTCCTCAGCATGGCTGGCTGAGGAATGCTGGGAGTTGAAGTCCACAAATCTTAAAGTTGCCAACTTTGGAGACCCCTGCTTTAGACATCTTGTAATGGTTTTTTATTTATTTATTATTTTATTTATTAGATTTTTTTTACCCCACCTTTATTATTTTTGCAAATAACTCAAGGTGGTGAACATACCTAATATTCCTTCCTCTTCCTATTTTTTCCCCACAACCACAACCCTGTGAGGTGACTTGGGCTGAGAGAGAGTGAGTCAAAGTCACCCAGGCAGCTTCTCATGTCTAAGAAGGAACTAGAACTCACACACTCCTAGTTTCTAGACTGGTGCCTTAACCAGTAGAACAGACTGGCTCTTCCTCAATTGGATTTAGAATTCTCCTAAAGTTACAAAACTTTTCAGGAGAGTTTCTTTTTTTTATATAACAGTTTTTATTAGTTTATAATATAGCACACAAAGAAAATACAAAAGTAAACAGTAGGGAAAATAGGGAAGGGAAAAGTGAGGGAAATAAAAGGGGGGAAAACCCCCCAGCATTGACTTCCAAATCCCTTTGGTGCAGTAGAATAAGGCATTAACATCAAACCTCAATTTTTTGACTTTTACATGACAGTACAAACTAGCCATTTCTATAACAACAAATCTATCTAATCGGTAAAACCCCAAATCAAAGTTTCATTTTTTCCACCCTCAAGCACAAAGCCCAGAAGTGGTTTCCAAGTAGAAATAAAAGTATTCGTATTTTTTTTCCTTTGATCAAAACAATTAATTTGGACATCTCTTCTAATTCCATCAATTTTTGCAACCATTCATCCATTGTGGGGATCGAGGTGACCTTCTATTTCTGTGGGTAGAGTAGTCTTTCTGCCATCAACATAACGTCAAAGTTCCTAATTTTTTTTTCCAGGTCTTTTTCCATTAAACCCAAAAGGAAAGTCTCTGGTCTTCTCTTTATATTCACTATAAGAACTTTTCAGGAGAGTTTCAAGGACCACAGCAGAAGCTTTCTTGACTCCGTGACCTCCTCCTCCTCCACTCCTCCTCCTCCTCCTCCTCCTCCTCCTCCTCCTCGTCCGCTCCCCCGCTTATTTATTCCATGAAAGAAAGAGAGCAGACTTTCTGCCGTAAATCCTGCTTTGTTATATGCCATTGCTAGAATTACGGCTGCTTCTGCCTAAAGCATGTCTAGAGGAGGGAACCAGACAAAAGAAACAGCCTGTGTTTCTTTGAATACACTTTGCCTCCTGTGAATAAGTCAGTATTTCAAAATGACTGCGGATGACTGAACTCCAGCTGCTGAGAAAAGACCATTTAAAGTTCACACATTAGCCGCTACTTTCCACACAGGATGCCCTGGTGGATAGACGGTAGAAGATTATATATTCTCTTTTTATGTTGGGTAAAAGCATAAACTAGGAAAGGAACATCCATCCAAGGCAAGGCAAGGCAGAGAAGAATTGAGATACTGTATATATCTCTCAATTATATCTGCTCCTTCCTTCCTCTTCCTCCTGCTCCTCCTCCTTCTCCTCCTTCCTCCTCTTCCTCCTTCCTCTTCTTCTTCTTCTCCTCCTCCTCCTCCTCCTCCTCCTCCTCCTTCTCTTCCTTCTCCCCCCTGAATTTTGTGTTTAGCAAGAATAAAAACTTGGAATAAGCACACCTAATAGCAGGAACTTTAGCTATTCAAGATGCTCAACCCAAGTTGTGAGAAATAGTCATGTTGAAAGCCTGCAACGGAGAAGGAAGAAAATTTGTAGGACTTATCAAAAATAACTTCCTCCTGGCCTCCTATTGATCCCGGAGAGTTTTAAGAGCATTTAAAAGAGGGGAACTCAAGAGCTCTGTGTATCATTAAGATTTATTTCACTAGAGGGCACTACTACTTCATTGCCAGTTTGTAGAAAGGACAAAGGACAACACGGACTAAGTTGTTTAACTTTCGTGCACTCGTTTCAGAGGCAAATTTAATCACTTTGAGATAGTGGGACTTTGAGTAATGGTTCGTCATATTAACTAGGGAAGGAAAGGGCTTTGCTTGCAAACCACCATTCAAAACCTCTTGAATCCTGATCACTTTGCATTCTAGACACTTTGTTCAATGACCCTTCTGGCATGGCACACTTCTGAAAGAATGGATGCTGGAAATTTAATCGGTGTTATAGAAAGAGACGAGTTTCGGAAAGGAAGGTTTTCTTTGGGGATTGCATTGCACCGGGCACTTCTTGAAAATCCTGGATGAGAACCATGGAAATCTGAATTCAAACCTCATGCTAGGTTTTGAATCCCAGCGGAAAACTTAGAGCGAGAACAAATTCCACAACCCCGGTGGGTAGTTTGTGCAAATACAATGAGAAAAACCCAGGTGCATCGTCCGGACTTCTTTCGGAGGGTACAAGTGGGACATGCTGAATTTTTGAAAGAGAATTTTATGCAACCCAAATCAAAATGCACTCCGGAATAAGATGCGCACAAATGCCTCATTATTTATTGAAGAAACAGGTATTTGTTGATTTCAATAAAGAAAGCCCATCTGCGCGGCATAAATGCATACATGAATACTTTTCAAAGATGGACCCAATGGAAAATTGGGGGTATGAAGGCTACTATCTCAAGTGTTTCTTTTTCTTTTTTTCCCCTTTCTTTTAACTTGAATCTCCAGGGGTCTACATTTGCATCGTCATTGTATCTGGCACAGAAAAATGCAGGCATTTTCGAGTGCAAAAATTCCCAGGCTAGCCCATAATCATATGGACTCAAGGCATTTGGCCTCCTCCTCCTCCTCCTCCTCCTCCTCCTCCTCCTCCTCCCCTTTTGGCACATCCGGGGGACTGGCAGGCTTCCCTCCTAACTGTTCTGGCAGCAGAGAGGGATTCGGGGCGAGGGGGGGGGAAGAGGAGGCTCTGTGGTCAGCCAAAGGAGGCTTCTCAGTGGCTGACACAGAAGCAGGCACAACTGGAGGCCAGAGAGGGAGGAGGAGAGAGGCCCCTCCCTCCCCAAGCTGCACACTGTATAATTGGTTAGTGCATGTTGAATAACAGAACAGAATAACAGAGTTGGAAGAGACCTTGGAGGTCTTCTAGTCCCACCCCCTGCTTAGGTAGGAAACCTTATACCATTTCAGACAAATGGTTATCCACTCTCTTCTTAAAAACTTCCAGTGTTGGAGAATTCACAACTTCTGGAGGCAAGTTGTTCCACTGATTCGTTGTTCTGTCAGGAAATTTCTTCTTAGTTCTAAGTTGCTTCTCTCCTTGATTAGTTTCCACCCATTGCTTCTTGTTCTACCCTCAGGTGCTTTGGAGAATAGCTTCACTCCCTCTGCTTTGTGGCAACCCCTGAGATATTGGAACACTGCTATCATGTCTCCCCTAGTCCTTCTTTTCATTAAACTAGACATACCCAGTTCCTGCAACCGTTCTTCATATGATTTAGCCTCCAGTCCCCTAATCATCTTTGTTGCTCTTCTCTGCACTCTTCTCTTTCACTGCTATCATGTCTATAAATGCTCTATAAATACTCTATTGATTAATGGAATAAATACTCTATTGATTAATGGAAAACTCATCCGTTACTCTCCTTTTATCTAGGCCAGGGGTGTCCAACCTTGGCAACTTTAAGACCTGTGGACTTCAATTCCCAGAATTCCCCAGCCAGCCATGGGAGTTGGGAGTTGAAGTCTGGGAGTTGAAGTCCACCAGGTCTTAAAGTTGACAGGGCCAAATACCCCTGATCTAGGCAATGAGCTTCATCATCTACCAGATTCTTTTTGATGCCAGCAGACTACCAGTATACTCGATAATTTACTATTTCCATCTGTTGTCTTTCTTTCAAATAAGGTGTCAGGCAGGATGGTTGGGTGGTTGGCAGAAATTGGAGCCAAAGAATTTCAGGATTTTGGTTTTCAATTGAATGAACACATAAATTTGATTTGTTTGTGACATTTGTTGGAGATGTGTGCAAGCATCCAATTCCATTCACCCTTCTTTCATTCCCTCCTTAGTTTATTTCGACTGTTGAATTTAGCAAAAAGAAAAAGAAATATACAGTCAATTCTCCAGATTCTCTTAATTTACACATTTGGCATACATTTTTCCTAATTCATTTTGGGGGGGGGGGGCGGAGGCAAGGCGTTTCCTCTTATGATAATATTTCTATGCCTTCTTTCCCTTGATATTGGTTTGCATTTTTAAAGCCACAAACTAAACGGTAAAATATTTTAACACTGCAAGTACGTTTGGTTTCTTTTTATGAGTTTGGGAGGAAAGTGAGTTAATTGATTTTGGGGGGAAAAAACAGACTGAAGGAATTTCTCCCCTTCTCTGGGGAGAGGGAATGTTAACCATATTTTTTTAAAAATGAAGAAAAATGAAGAAAAGAGAAAGTGGTCAACTTATTCTCCAAAGCACCAGAGGGCAGGACAAGAAACAATGGATGGAAACTAATCAAAGGGAGAAGCAACCTGGAATTGAGGAAAAACTTCCTAACAGTGAGGACAATTAACTAGTAGAACAGCTTGCCTCCAGAAGTTGTGGGTGCTTCATCACTGGAGGTTTTTAAGAAGAGATTGGACAGTCACTTGTCTAAAATGGTATAGGGTCTCCTGCTTGAGCAGAAGGTTGGACTAGAAGACCTCCAAGATCCCTTCCAGCTCTATTCTGATTGATTGAACTTGTTGTGCTGTGAATGTATAAATTTGGGTGCAACATAAGCTTTCAGGAGAATGAGTGAATGGTAGAGGCAGAAAACATCGTTCTCAGTGGACATGATAGTGACAATAGTAAATCAGTTGGAGCTAGAAGGCCTTGAAACTGGTGGGGAATGGGAAGGATTTGGCAGTTCGAATCTCACCAGGCTCAAGGTTGTCTCAGCCTTCCATCCTTCCGAGGTCAGTCAAATGAGGACCCAGATTGTTGGGGGAAAATATGCTGACTTTGTAAACCGCTTAGAGAGGGCTGTAAAGCACTGTGAAGCGGTCTATAAGTCTAAGTGCTATTGCTATCTACATTGTTTTTCTTTCCATTCCCCATCTGTCAGTTACAACCAAAGGAGCTTCTTGGATGAGAAGTGAAACATCTTCAAGAAAAATCAAGAAAGCCCAGTTGCCTTTTTTGAAAGCATCTTCGGGACAACCATGATCTGAATGACGGAGAACCTCCATAGAATCAACAGCTGCTTCAGCTATCTACCACTTGGTTTTCTCAGAATATCCTGGAATTGACATCCTGAGTCTACAACTGAAAGGTGAACTTGTGTAGGGACAAAAGACCATGCAGCTTATCTATCTTTATTTTATTTTATTTTATTAATTTATTTTGTCAAGCGTGTATATGATTACAGACAAAGTATAAACATGATTGTGAATATATAAGAAGTACAAGCATGGTTATGAGTACATGATATTTTACGAATACATGGGGACATTAGGACAGGGACGGTAGGCACGCTGGTGCGCTTATGCACTCCCCTTAGAGACCTCTTAGGAATGGGGTGAGGTTAATGGTAGACAGTTTAAGGTTAAAGTTTTGGGGGTTTGGGAAAGAAACCACAGAGTCAGGTAGTGCATTCCAGTCATTGACAACTCTGTTACTGAAGTCGTGTCTTCTTCAATCAAGTTTGGAGCGGTTTACCATAAGTTTGTATCTATTGTGTGCTCGTGTATTGTTGTGGTTGAACCTGAAGTATTCATGGACAGGTAGGACATTGTAGCAGATAATTTTGTGTGCTACACTTAGGTCAGATCGAAGGCGGCGTAGTTCTAAATTTTCTAGGCCCAAAATGTCAAGTCTGGTGGCATAAGGTATTCTGTTGCGAACAGAGGAGTGTAGTACTCTTCTCGTGAAATATCTCTGGACATTCTCAATTGTATTAATGTCCGATATGTAGTGTGGGTTCCAGACAGATGAGCTGTATTTGAGAATTGTATTCGAGAGTATCTTGCTGTGTCTGTTCTTCAGCAAAGTGTACAGAGCAACAACTTCTGAAAAGAAAGTCTGCTTGTGTCTATCTGAACCCACCAGTCACGTTTTTTAAAAAAAAACCTAGAAAACTTTGCTACTCAGAACATGTATGTCAGCAACTAGGGGGCTAGGGACCGGATTATTGGCGAGAGGACCATTGTATGGCTCTTACCTTGTTATGTGGATTTAGTTTTCCTATTTAGGCATAATTACAGATCAGATCTAATTACAAACTTGGCCTTTGGACAATGGGAGGTGAGGGGAAGGATGTCAGTCACTGTTTCCTTTCAAAGTTGGTCTGGAATATTATCCAATTGTGTTGGGCTTGGGGGAAGTGGGGGAGAGATTTCAAAGTACAGAAAGAAACAAAGCCAGCATCAGATCTAAATATTAAAGGTTGTAGATATTTGATCTGTTCTCAGTTTGAATTAATGAAATTGATCATAACCTAAGAAAACTATACTCATCTTTAGGTTGTTGTGAATTTTTTTAATGGTTTTTAACAGGATTCTCTCCCTCCCTCCCTCTAAATCTCTTTCTTTCTTTCTTTCTTTCTTTCTTTCTTTCTTTCTTTCTTTCTTTCTTTCTTTCTTTCTTTCTTTCTTTTTTTTTTTCTTTGTTTCTTTTCTTTCTATTTCTCTCTTTCTTTTTTTTCTCTCTCTCTCTTCCTCTTTCTTTCTTTTTCTTTTTCTTTCTCTTTATCTTTCTTTCTTTATTCTTTTCTCTTTACTTCTATCTATCTATCTATCTATCTATCTATCTATCTATCTATCTATCTATCTATCTATCTATCTATCTATCTATCTCTCTCTCTCACAGACACATTTATCTATCTATCTATCTGTCTGTCTGTCTGTCTATCTATCTATCTATCTATCTATCTATCTATCTATCTATCTATCTATCTATCTATCTATCTATCTATCTATCTATCTATCTATCTATCTATCTATCTATCTATCTATCTATCAACTATCTATCATCTGTCAAATCTATCGGCCACCCATCTTACCACAGGGTAACACAGGCGACTTAGGCTAGTTTAGGACGAAGAAGATTTTCTTGAAAAAAGAGGAATCTGGCTTTGTTAATCACTGTTGATGATTGTATGGAACACTTTTTTGAAAACCAATAACTTTGTGATTGGGGGTACACAATCTGAGACCCTGGGCTGCAATCATCAGAGACCTCCAAAAGTAGTTACAAAATTTTAATTTATAATGTGACAGAGAGGGAAAAATGATTAAATACATGATTAGAGAGAGCAATCGTATTATCTATATTTAATTTTGATTTAATGTAAATGACATTGGAGTGAAGTCAATTTTTTGAAACTACCTTTTATCCTGAGGTAGTGTGGGCATCTTTAGGACATCAATTAAGAGGCAATTTTGGTCTTTGGTCCAGAAAACCCATTATAAATCATGGTAAGATTTTCCTGAGGTTACCTTAAACCCATCATAAGATTATAATCATAGGCTTTAGGAGGAAACCACAATGTAGTCCCAGGATTATAGACAAGGCAGGGAAATCAAAGAAACATCCAAAACAATAACAATCACAGACCCCTTTCACATTTTTAGAGAACTACCCTGTTCCTCTAGTTACCAGGAGCTGAGCTTGACTTGAAGGAGAATGTATAATCACGAGATGATTCTTCTGCAGATATATGATGAAAGTGAAAGTGTGGAATGAAATGAAGTTCCACCATGTACACCTGGTCTTATATCTCTTCTTCCCCACTTTATCTAGAGGAGATCTTGTGTACATTGGAGCATAGATACCACTACAACTTTTATGTACTGAAGGCAGCATTCATATTCATAGGACTTTCCCTGGAAGGAGCTGCCCATCCAACAAAATCTTTTCCAACTGAAAGCATGAAGGGCAACAGTATTGTATTGGTTTATAGTGGTCAGATGGATTCTGCATAGGAACAATGGAACCAACTTTGTGCAAACAAATTAATGGACACAAATTTGACATCAGACCTTAAGATGTAAAACAAGGTCAAAGTAGCATTAGAACAGGGGTGTCAAACTCGATTTCATTGAGAGCCAACATCAGGGTTGTGTTTGACCTTGGGGGGGCCAGGGGGGCGTGGCCAGCTCAACGTCACTCGTGTCAGGGGCGCCTGTGATGACCCGAGAGCTCTGCCAGCAAAATCAGGCTCCCGAGCTCCATTTCCGGCTATGATGGCCTCCTGCAACCAGTGATGAAATCCAATTTTTTTTACTACCGGTTCTGTGAGCGCGGCTTGGTGGGCGTGGTGTGGCTTGGTGGGCGTGGCTTGGTGGGCGTGGCAGGGGAAGGATACTGCAAAATCCCCATTCCCTCCCCACTCCTGGGGGAAGGATATTGCAAAATCTCCATTCCCACCCCACTGGGGCCAGCCAGAGGTGGTATTTGCTGGTTCTCCAAACTACTCAAAATTTCCGCTACCGGTTCTCCAGAACCTGTCAGAACCTGCTGGATTTCATCCCTGCCTGCAACCCTCTGCCAGCGAAAACAGAGCTCGGGGAGGGTGGGGTTGCATGCGGTCCTCCCGAGCTCCGTTTTCACTGGAATAAGCACCGCCGGCCGGTCCTTCACTGTTTCCAGGGCAGCCCCGTGGGCCAGATCTAAGCACCCCGCGTGCCAAATCCAGCCCCCAGGCCCTGAGTTTGACACCCCTGAATTCGAACATTTCAACATCCTGGGACATTCTACAACAGACCTCAAGGTGATGGTTTTAGGGAAACCGGACCAACTATAATGGTGAGCAAGCAGTTGCTGAACTGACATGCAGCACAAGTTCTCAAAAATACATTTTTTAAAACTCATTACACGTGTTAGAGGATAAGATACTGTCTCATATGTAAACATCATTTGCCTTCTCTTCTACCCTTGGATCATTCATCTCAGTTTAAATCCTATGAGCCACGGTGGCGCAGTGGTTAGAGTGCAGTACTGCAGGCTACTTCTGCTAATCACCGGCTGCCAGCAGTTCAAACCTCACCAGGCTCAAGGTTGACTTAGCTTTCCATCCTTCCAAGGTGGGTAAAATGAGGAGCCAGATTGTTGGGGCCAAATATGCTGACTCTGTAAACCGCTTAGAGAGGGCTGTAAAGCACTGTGAAGTGGTATATAAGTCTAAGTGCTATTGCTATTGCTATACTGATATAGCCACTCCATGCCGTGAGCTGTAGTTCATTAAATCTTATACCTTTTAATAAGGATGGTATTTGACCGCTGTGATCAGAATGTCTTCCTAGTCCCTAAAATAGTCAAAGTTGCTGAGAATGAACACTGAAAAACACAATTAAAAAAAGCCACAACAATAACTTTTGTGCATAGTAGGCACTAACCTGCCCTCTGGGTTCCAAAATGATAGGGATAAGGATAGGGATAGGGATAGGGATAGGGATAGGGACAGGGGGGAAATGCTCCCGGTTCGCTCGTGCCTGTCAGTCGCCGTAGAGCCTGTCGCCAAGGTAGCATGAGGCTCCACCCATCCGCCCGGATGCCGCCATTTGTGTTCTTTTACCCTCTGTGCATGCGCAAAGCATTTTGCGCATGCGCAGAGGGTAAAAGAACCCAAATGGCGGCGTCCGGGCGGGTGGGCGAAGTCTCCCGCTTCTGTCGCTACCAGCTGTCCGGCACCCCGCAGGCAGGGCCGAACCAGGAGCATTTCACCCCTGCTGACAGTGGCACCAAGATGGCGGGCTAACGCGTGCGGCGACCCCTGTGAAAGGGTCGTTAGACCCCAAAAGGGGTCGCGACCCACAGGTTGAGAACCGCTGCTCTATTCGTCAACACTGGAACATACATTAACTAAAGTAATAAGTCTTTACAAATTGTTTACAGATGGACAATGAGAGAGTCTGTTGAATCCTTTCCTAGCTAGAAGTTGAGGATCTTAAGAAGTTCGTAAGCTAGAGAAAAGTGGGATAGACAACCTCACCACCAGATGGATCCACAACTGGTTGACAAACCTTACTTAACAAGTAGTCCTTAATGGGTCTAAGTCCACATGGAGAGAAGTAAGCAGTGGGGTACCACAAGGCTCTGTCTTAGGCCCAGTACTCTTCAATATCTTCATAAATGACTTAGATGAGGGAATAGAAGGGGAACTTACCAAATTTGCAGATGACACTAAGCTGGCAGGAATAGCCAACACCCTAGATGATAGGCTCACGATCCAGATGGATCTTGAGAGACTTGAACATTGGGCCCTATCTAATAAAATGAAATTCAGCATAGAAAAAAAGTTTTACACTTAGGCAAGAAAAACCAAAAGTACCCGTACAGATTAGGTGAAACCTGGTTTAATAGCAGTAACTCTGAGAGGGNGGTCAAGCTATTTTCCAAAGCACCTGAAGGCCAGACAAGGAATAATGGATGGAAACTGATCAAGGAGAGATTCAACCTAGAAATAAGGAGGAACTTTCTGACAGTGAGAACAATCAACCAATGGAACAGCTTGCCTTCAGAAGTTGTGGGAGCTTCATCACTTGAGACTTTCAAGAAGAGAGTGGACTGCCATTTGTCAGAAATGGTGTAGGGTCTCCTGCTTGAGCAGGGGGTTGGACTAGGTGACCTACAAGGTCCCTTCCAACTCTGTTAATCTAATCTAAATCTAATCTAATCTTGGTACCACCAATGAAAAGGCTCTGTCTTGTTTAATGAGACAAGTTGATGGGACAGAGCTCAGAGCTTTTGAAAAATTCAAGCTAAATTATTCAAATTGAGTAATTTGAAGGGAAAAAAGGTAGTTCAGGAACAGGCAATTTCAGAGATAAGAGCTCTGGTAATCTAATAAGTAATGAGTACTGATGAGAATTATGCTTTATATTTTACCCTGTAGTGTAGGACTCATGCGAAGCAATGCATTAAATATAGATAAAGGTAAAGGTAAAGGTTTCCCTGCACATGCGTGCTAGTCATTTCCGGCTCTAGGGGGCGGTGCTCATCTCCGTTTCTAAGCCGAAGAGCCAGCGCTGTCTGATGACGTCTCCGTGGTCATGTGGCCAGCATGACTAAACACCGAATGCGCACGGAACGCTGTTACCTTCCCACCAAGGTGGTCCCTATTTTTCTACTTGCATTTTTTACGTGCTTTTGAACTGCTAGGTTGGCAGAAGCTGGGGCAAGTAACAGGAGCTCACTCCGTTATGCGGTGCTAGGGATTCGAACCGCCGAACTGCCGACCTTTCTGATCAACAAGCTCAGCGTCTTAGCCACTGAGCCACCACGTCCCCTTAAATATAAGGATTGCATTTATCCAGATGTCCACTAGATGCCAGTGAAGATGTTCAAAACATTCTTTACTGGCAGCTAGTGGCCATCCAGATGTTTGCAGTCCAAATAGGTCAGCCATAACTGTTTTTTTTTTTGGCCTATAAATATTTGGAATGTTGAGATATAACCACCCAGAATCATTGGAAGTGAGGCAGTATATAAATTTAACAAATAAATAAATATCAAGGTTGCTTTCACAAAATGGTTGACACAGATCAGATTTTGGTATTCACAAAACGTCTGATATCAGATAAACACCTATTTATTAAAAAGTAAATTGATACTTTAAGGTATTTTTCTGTGTGTTTGCATGTGTGTGTGCGTGTGTGTGTGCGTGTGTGCGCGCATGTATGTGTGTTAGAGAGAAGGGGGTGTCACTTCCAAACATAACATTGGGCTGAATCCATCCATATTTTTATTTCACAAATAGCTGCAGGATTTTTTTTGGAAAAAGGGGGAGAGGATTTTAACTATAGTATCAAGCCAGTTCTCCATTGGGTTTGTTTATTTGAATAAAAGGTGTAATTTAAGAATAAAACACTCAAGTCTGACAGGAAGTTGGACAACATCAAAGAGTAGTATTTAAGGGTACCCAATTGGGCAGCCCAACACCAGAGGTTTTTAAGAAAAGATTGACAAAGATTTGTTTGAAATGGTATAGGATCTCCTGCTTGAGCAGGGGGTTGGACTAGAAGACCTCCAATGTCTCTTCCAACTCTGTTATTCTCTTATTCTGCTTTTATGGCTATCTATAGTAATCATACATTATAAAACTCATACCATTAGGCCAGGGGTGGGTTCCAACTTACCTCGTTGCCGGTTCGCTCCCTCCCGCGCCGCGTGGGCGCGCCTCATGGGCGCATGCGCAGTAACAAAAAATCAGGGAAAAAAAGCCAAAAAAAAGATGGCGACCACATGCACAGTGCTGGAAGTCAGCTTCTGCGCATGCTCAGAACGAAAAAAATAAAATAAAAAATTCAAAAATAAAATAAAATAAAATAAAAATTCAAAAAAATTCAAAAAAAAAAAAGATGGCGGCCCCCACGGACCGGCAATGACTGATCCGGTTCGGTGATGTCATCATGACATCACCAGCGGGCCACTACCGGTTCGGGAGAACCGGGAGGAACCGGGAGGAACCCACCCCTGCATTTTGCTCTATTTCCCTTCACAGAAGGGCTAAAACCCCTTTATTTTATTGGTTAGCTTTTTCATTTCTTGTTGGGTTTTTTGAGCCTGAAATGTAGATGAGAAATCTATACCAACTCTGAAGGCATAGATTAACATTAACGAGTCTGAGATTGTTGCATTCCAGATTATAACCAAATGCCCTAATTAGGTCAGGCTGCGATTGGTGAAAATGAAAATTGTTTTTAAGCTCACATAGCAATTCATTTTTTAGTTTTCAAATCTCTGTTTCACCCGGGGGGGGGGGAATAAAGTTCATTATCAACAAAGATCTTTGTGTGGGTGTTCAAAAAATCAGGATGGTGACTGTGATCATGTAATTAAAGCCCACTTTTTTTGGTTTACACATATCACATGTATGACACCAAAAGGGTAGAGCTTCGGTTGTATAGACATATAATGTCTATATATATAGTTATAGAGATATAAGACCTATATCTCTATAACTGTCCAAATTGATGATAAGATGGGTGGCTTTATAAATGTTTTAAATAAATAATCAATTAAAAATAAACTTTCTTAATGTCCTCCTGAGGATAACTTATATCAGGGATCTCCAAACTTAGTTGCCAAGCTTGGAGACAGACTCCTGTCTTACATAGTTCACACACCTACTAGATGCATTCTGGATTTCAAAGCTTCCTTACTCCTTTCTATTATTTGCATCTTTCTGTGTAAATTAGTATTATTTTCAGTAATAATGTAGATAACTCAGGATTGAACTGTTGGGTTCTTTATGTTCTCTCCACTTGGCGATTTTCCTGCAGACATTTCATTACCAAGTTAGGTAACATATCACAATTGGTCACACACAGGGATGGGTTCTAACTTACCTCCCTGCTGGTTCGCTTCCTTCACATGCATGCAAAAAAATAAAAATAAAATTAAAAAAAAAGCCAAAAACAAGATGGCGATGCATGCGCAGAAGAAATAAAAAATATTTTAAAAAAAATTCAAAAAAATAAATAAAAAAAAGATGGCGGCGCCCATGGACCGGCACCAACCGAATACGTCAGTGACGTATTAAATTTAGAATTCTTTTTGAGCATTATTAACAGAATAACAGAGTTGGAAGGGACCTTAGAGGTCTTCTAGTCCAACCCCCTGCTCAAGCAGGAGATCCTATACCACTTCAGACAAATGGTTGTACAATCTCTTCTTAAAAACTTCCAGTGTTGAAGCATTACTGGAGGCAAGTTGTTCCACTGATTAATTGTACTAACTGTTAGGAAATTTCTCCTTAGTTCTTGGTTGCTTTTCTCCTTGATTAGTTTCCATCCATTGCTTCTTGTTTTGCCTTCAAGTGCTTTGGAGAACAGGTTGACCCCCTCTTTTTTGTGCCAACCCCTTAGATATTGGAACACTGCTATCATGTTATCCCTAGTCCTATTATTGTAGATATATTAATAATATATTTTTATTGTTTACATATAAATATATTGAATTCCACTTGCCATGAAACAAAGGTAAAAACAAAATAACATATATACTATTTTAAACAGTGCTAGTGTTGTACAGTTATTTCTGACCATCATATTCTAGAATGTCAACTTATCTATCTATCATTCTAATACCTACTTTCTAATACATACATATCTCTTTCCATGTCCACCTAACCTGATTCTTTTGCATTCCAACTTCTACCTCGTGTTTCTAACCATTGATAGAATCTATTCCATGTACCATAGTATTCTGTGTCTCCTTTATCTTTTATTTTTAGCGTTAGTCTATCCATTTCCGCACAGACTAGTATCTTCCTTATTGTCTCCTCCTCTGAAGGGGTGTTTTCGCTCTTCCACTGGTGTTTTCTATGACCAGTATCAACTAGGTCTATACAACAGCTACAGTGGTGGGATTCAAATTTTTTTACTACCGGTTCTGTGGGCGTGGCTTGGTGGGCGTAGCAGGGGAAGGATACAGTAGCTTGGTGGGCATGGCAGGGGAAGGATACTGTAAAATCTCCATTCCTTCCCCACTCCAGGGGAAGGTTACTGCAAAATCCCCATTTCCTCCCGATCAGCTGGGACTCAGGAGGCAGAGAATAGATGGGGGCGGGGCCAGTCAGAGTTGGTATTTACCGGTTCTCCGAACTACTCAAATTTTCCGCTACCGGTTCTCCAGAACTGGTCAGAACCTGCTGAAACCCACCTCTGAACAGCTAATACACATTTTCATGAAGTTTATCTTAACTCTTGGGCATGGTTTCTGATAATTAATAGTAACCTCCTTCTGCTCCCCCCCCCAAGTTGATACTATAGTCTCATTTCTGAGAGCCAGTTTGGTGTAGTGGTTAAAGGGATAGTTTTAGAAAGTGGGAGATGTTGAATTCTAGATCCAGCTGCATGATTTTGACACAGTTGCCCTCTCTCAGGCCTAGTAAAAAAAGCAATGACAAACCACTTCTGAAAAATGTTGCCAAGAAACAATACCTGTCTATGCAGTTGCCAGGAGTCAAGACTGATTTGAAAACGTGTTTGTGCACATCACACACACATACAAAGTCTAGTCTCCAGGCCTGGGGTTTCCTGTTCATCTCTCATCTCGATATTAAGCTACTTTGGCCCTCCTTAGCTTTGTTCAGGCCAGCAAAAGTCATCTGCCACTTGAGTATAACAGAATAACAGAGTTGGAAGCAGAGGTGGGTTCCTCCCGGTTCAGACCGGTTCGCCCGAACCGGTAATGACCCGCTGGTGATGTCACAATGACGTCACAGATCCGGTTCGGTTGGTGCTGGTCCGTGGGCACCGCCATATTTTTTTCTTCTGCGCATGCGCAGAAGCCGAGTTTCGGGCACTGCGCATGCGTCGCCAGCTTGTTTTTGGCTTTTTCAATTTTTTTTAATTTTTTTTTGTACTGTGCATGCACGCGCGCGCCCACGCAGTGCGGCCACGCGGCGCAGGAGGAAGCGAACCATCAGCGAGGTAAGTTAGAACCCACCCCTGGTTGGAAGGGGCCTTGGAGGTCTTGTAGTCCAACCTCTTGCTCTGGCAGGAAACCCTACACCATTTCAGACAAATGGCTGTCCAATCTCTTCTTTAAAAACTCCACTGTTGAAGGATAAACAACTTCTGGAAGCAGGTCATTCCACTGGTTTATTGTTCTCACTGTCAGGAAATTTCTCCTTAATTCTAGGTTGCTTCTCTCCTTGATCTGTTTCCATCTGTTGCTTCTTGTCCTGTCTTCAGTTGCTTTGGAGAATAGCTTGACTCCCTCTTCTTTGTGGCAGCCCCTGAGATATTGGAAAGCTGCTATCATGTCACCCCTAGTCCTTCTTTTCATTAAACTAGCCATATCCAATTCCAGGAACCGTTCTTTATATGTTTTAGCCTCCAGTCCCCTAATTATCTCTGTTGCTCTTCTCTGCACTCTTTCTAGAGTCTTAACATCTTTTTTACATTGTGGTGACCAAAGGTTATTGGAAGATTATTGGAAGGTTATTGGAACTTTCATTCTGTTGATTGCTTTGGAATAATTATTAAGTGTTGTTCCATCGACAAAATGAACTATTAATACACCCTATTGCCTTTGTGTGGGCTACCAAACCTTCTTCAGAAGATTGGAGGAATCTTTAGAATAGATTCAGAATATGCAAGATGTGGTGGAAGATAATGACAAGAGGTCCTGTAAGAATGAATGGAAGTGTGGTTATTCAAAAATGGATACTTAAGGTCCTAGAAGTTTCAGTTACACTGAAATGCTTTAATTAACTTAAGCCAAGAGAGATAATTGTCTAAAGTCATCAACAGATCTTTAATAGTTTATTGGTAAAGGGTGAATTTTAATGGATTAATCACAAGAGCTTCAGTTGTTTAATTGATTAATTTAGTTTTTCTCCAGCTGGTGCACTCCAGATAAGTACAAAAGCACATACAAATCCATGAAAGTTCAAGTTAGATGAAAACAAAAAAAAAAAGAACAGGCTTTTAATTTTGTCAATGTGCATGTGTGAAATTGTTTAAATTTATGCCAAGTTGTCCAGTTTTCACATTACGTCCAGAATTTCCTGTGATATCTGGCCTATCTAGGATGAAATATTCAGTTGTGATTCAAGAATCACAGTGTATTTATAGAATTTTAAGATGACCAAGAAGTAATATAGATTTGTCTTTTCCTGATCACAGGTGATGAAACATCCTGTCCTTTACCTTAAGACATTAGGCTATGTTAGCCAGTCCTCAGCAGGTTCTCCAACATCCTGTTGACACCCAGGGCTGCCGAGAAGATTATTAAGTGCTGGAACAAGACTAATATGGGCCCCCTCACCCAGGGGTGGGTTCCAACTTACCTCGCTGCCAGTTCGCTCCCTCCCGCGCCATGTGGGCGCGCCGCGTGGGTTAGGGTTAGGGTTAAGCGCAGTAACGAAAAATCTGAAAAAATAAAATTTAAAAAAAAAGCTGAAAATAAGATGGCAACCACATGCACAGTGCTGGAACTCGGCTTCTGCGCATGCTCAGAAGAAAAAAAAATAAAAAATTTTTTAAAAAAAGATGGCGGCGCCCACGGACTGGCACCGACCGAATCGGATCAGTGACGTCATTGTGAAATCACTAGCGGGTCACTACCGGTTCGGGAGGAACCCACCCCTGCCCTCACCTACACATGGACACATAAATCAATAATGTCACACATGTCATGGGTCTCGACACGTGTGTGTACGCCTTGGTCCTCAGGCCGGCTGCTGGCCAGTCAGCTGCAAAGCTTCTACTTGGCCCACCGTTACCTCCCCTCGGTTTCCCCCGAACCAAACGAAAGCCGGTGCCAAGGAATGAACGAGAGCGGGCAGGCGGCAGCCAATCGCCTAACAGCCGCGCGGCTCGGGGACAAGTCTTTAAAGCATCTGCTGCGAGGGGAGCGGGAGGCAGAGGCAAAACCCGAGCCGGGAAGGATCTGGCCCGGCAAGGCGGAGTAGCATTTGGGCATTGCTTCTGGAGCTGACGGATGCTGTCCTGGCTTTGGCGTGCTTCGAGGTTAGAGCTTGTCCGCTGTGTTGCCGCCGGGAGCCTCAGCCTGGCTAAAGCACCTTTCAGAGAAAGTACGAGGCCACGGTCCAGCGTGGCCCACTTTCCCCCTGTAGGGCGACCCAGTCAGCAGCGCCCTTACTCTCGTCATGTAGGAAGGAGGGAGAGGAAGAAGGCATCCGCCCGGTGGGCTGCTTGCCTCCACCTCCTTTCGACGGAGACGAGCTTTAAGGCAGATGGCGGGTTACAAAACTGATGCTCAGTTCGAAGCGGGGATGGGTGGGCCTACGAAACAAACTGCTCCTCTGTGAGCTAGCGGACAGCTAGCTGGATGGCTAGGAAAGTTCCCTGACTCTTCCTTCTGCTGTGGAGGAAGAAAAAAACCAAGCTTCAAGATCTCACGAGCAAGGTGCTCAGACGCTCCATGGGCCCCGGAACAATGTACTGGGCTGAACCCCCCTCTCCTCAGGCCTGTTGACACCTCACGGTATCTGCCACCTGTAGCAATTTCCTCACTCCGCCTTATGATAGGGCCAGCTTTGCTTGTATCACAATCACATGCTCAAGACATTACTCTTCTCACCTCAATTTCAGAAGATCACGGGCCCAAAGTATAAGATCCTTTTACACTTCTCCAAGTGCCACTTGAAATATGATGAACTTGTTCCTGGAGAGGAAAAGGAGTTCTGGAGAGGAAGAAAGCCTCTGAATCACATTTCACACGTCAATTTAAGAAGGTAGAGCAAAACTAGAAAGGTGGGCCATTTACAAGAGTTTGCACGTCATTTCCTATCAGAAATGTAACCCAGAGAAGGGAAGTCCTAAGGTTTGAAGTGAATCTACATCCTTAGAGTGACTAAAAGGGATCCTTAAACTTTCTTATTCTGAATTTCAAAAAGGAGCAGGGGAAGGAAAGTTAGATTTCTTCTATTGTGCTTCAAAAAGAACTTCCTGGAAAGAGCTTGGAAATGTCTGGTTCTGTATTATCTAGCTCCTGCAATCAAATTGTCTATCAATGTATACCCTGTCACACTGTGTATGAATGTTGCTATCAAACATATCCATATGCTCAGCGGTTTCACTCAAGCGAGCTTCGTTTTCAAAGCTCCTGCACATCGCTGAGTCCTTTTCCCAGAGACGGATGTCAATATTGCAGTATCGATTACGTGAGTCAATTCCCCAAAGTCCAGGATAAAATCTCGCTCATCAGTATTCTTGTCGGACCGAAGGTCGATCTGAGACATACCTTCTACGAAGGTCAATCTGAGACATTTTTTTCTACGAAGTAGGGAAAGAAAAATGGCTCAGATCTGTGTCTCTCCCCGCCTGGCGTAGTCTTTTGGGGCAGAGAGGCAGGGAGGGAGGGAGGGAGGGGAAAAAAAACTTTGAGTTTTGGGTTCACCGAAGGTTAGGCTCTGTTTTGGGTTGCTGGACAGCTTTCCCGATGACCTCATTGTCATTGCAGATGCTTACTACACTTTGGGAGAGCAAGACACAGGGAACAGTGAGCCCAGCCAGCTTGTGGTAAGGCTGTTACCCACAATTCACAGGAGGAAAAAAAAAAAACCTGACGGATAGTTCCCACTAGGTTGTGGTCGGCTAGGTAACGGCAAGTTATTAATCTTGTGTCAGAGGGCCAGCTGCAACTGTGGCAGCTACCATATCTCACCACCAACTCCGTGTCTGGACAACACCATTGTCCTTCTCTTGGCATGAAAAGCTCTACAAATCAGCTGCTTTTTTCACCCACCCCCTCCTTCCCACCCTCTTTTCAGATCGAGTTGGAAATTTTGCTGTTTTTTATTATTATTTTGGCCTCTCCACCTCCTCCCCTTCCTCTTCTTTGGGTGTTTCCCCTCCTCCCCCTCTCTGGAGGAGTTTGAGCGGCGATCTTCACTGTGGTCAGGTTTACTAATTCAGAGAGAGTCTGCCTAGTTTCCAACTTTAATGATATTCCCTCAACATATCATTCCGGTTGCTTGGCGACCGGATTTGAGCTAGGCTTTTCATTTGATTCCCACACATCAGGCTCTGAGAAGCAGGTCCCCCTCCTTCCCTCCTTTCCACTCCTTCTCCTTCTCCCTCTGCTTTTGATTGTGCTCCTCTGAAACCCTTCCCCCTGCGGTGTCAGTACGGGTGGGCAGAACGGTGGTAGAATAAGGCCAGGGTGGAGGGCGGCTTTGGGGGCTACTGCTGGTCACACATCAAGGATTGCAAACAAAGCTGCCTGAGAGCCCTTCCTGACAAACATAAATTCGCAGAAAGCAAATTTAGTCTTCCCTTCGTCGGGTGGGTGTCATTTTAAGACTTTTTCTCAGATACTTTATTAAATCTGACGCTCTCTCTTGTTTTTGCGGGCCCTTTCGTACAAAAGACTTCCTATTATCAACAAGTTGCCCGTTGGGGTATGCAAACAGCTTGTGAAGTCCTAACATAATCTAATAAGCAGCGGGGCCTTTATGCTCTGTGTCTTTGCAGGTTCATGCGTTGGAGTGGAGCAATTTTCCACTCGGATTTTGCAGGATTTTGCAAACAAATGTTCCCCCCCCCCCAGAATGCTCCGATTCTTCTTCCCCCCCCAAAAAATTCTCTAGGCAGGCATGAGAATCTTGTTCCTCTTTCCAGAGTTTTGTTTCCTCAAATTGTATGAGTGTAGTAAAAGCCCAAATTAGGCTAAAAAAAAAAAATGAACCTCAACAACAGACTCATCCTCATTTTAGGGAAATGGAATTGGCACATTCCACGTTCCCTGGCCCAATGTCCTTGGGATTTTGCTTCCAGAATACTTTTCTTCTGGAATATATAAATAAATTATTGATGTCTTTTAGCTTTTGTATAATTTTTTAAAATCTTTTTAAGCTTGTAAGATGCCCAGAGTTACCCTGTGGTAAGATGGGTGCCAATAAACTTTACAAACAATAATAGTACATAATAATACTGATATTGGGGTTTATTATGAAGAACAGTTTAATGAAATGAATGAAAACTGGGCTTGCAGGAGGTGTGGGTAGTACAAATCGTAAGATTTCATTCAGGAAATAGTCCAATTTAATGGAGATAGAACTAGAAGTATCTAATTAGATTGCAACCTTCCAGCCTAAAGTTTCAACCTCAGATTTAATTTAGTTTGAAGGACAAGATACTGGGTGGTAGAAAATAATCTTTTCCATGTCCTTGGAAGAGAGTTGCCAGAAATGAGACCATACCAGGGTAAGACGTTTCCTTATGTTCCAGGTTCAGACAATTCCTATGAAGCCAGAAGATGGTTAGAAGCACTGAAAGTGGTTTCACTGGAAACACTCTTGAGTCCTGTTATATATATATCTCCCCTATTACAGGAATTAATTTGTCCTTATTGAAAATCCATATTTTATTGACTAGTGTCAGTAACAGTACTCTAGGGAGCCTCATAGATTGGAGAAATGGAGCTGGGAACCATGAGACTCCTAAAATAGAAAGTGAATAAAAAATAAAATAAAATAAAATAAAATAAAATAAAATATAAAATAAAATAAATCAGCCTTTAGATAGGCAATACAGGTAAAAAATGGAGATATAATCTAACATGTAAGGAAGACTTGTACAACTTTATACAACTATTTATTTATTTATTTATTTATTTATTTATTTATTTATTTATTTATTTATTTATTTATTTATTTATTTATTTATTTATTTATTTATTTATTTATTTATTTATTTATTTATCCTACTTTTATCCCACCTTTATTATTTTTATGAATAACTCAAGGTGGTGAACTTACATAATGCACCTTCCTCTTTCTATTTTTCTCCCACAACAACAACCCTGTGAGGTGGGTTGGGCCGAGCTGCCTATCCTATTTACCATGACATAACATCCCACGGACTTCTGAATTATTTTAAAGTAAGCATTCTTGAATCCAAGGACATTACTTTTACACCTTGCTATTGGTTCTGCCCTCTGATACAAAAGTTTAAATGTTTTTTAAAAAGTTTACCCAGGAGGGTGTGTGTGTGTGTGTGTGTCTGTCTGTCTGTCTGTCTGTTTTTGTTGCTGTCTTTCTCTTCTTCAAGGGCAGAAGAAGGGGAGGGGGTGAGCAGAAAGCAAAAAAGGAAAAGAAAGAAAGAAAAGCATTGTGTGACTTGAGGACCTCTTAAAATCCACTTTGGGAAGGCACCAGACAGACACTTGAAAAGGAGGGGGCACTGTTTAGAAATTAGCAAAACCAGGATTTTGTTTCTTATTGTTTCCTTTAAAATTCTTTTTGCTCCGTCTAGTAAAGTTTTCCTGCCTGTACTCAGGGAAATCTTACTCCGTTTGTGAACAACGATGGAATATGCTTCCCTCCCTACCCTCAGCTCAAGAAGATGCTTACAAAAAATATCCCCCCTTTTTTTTCTTCTTTCTTCTCGCCAATGTAATACTTATTTCCCTCTCCAGTAAAGTGGCATAACACATAACCCAGCTTAAAAAAAAATCAATTTGACATTATTGATATGATGGAATAGATTCTCGACAAGTCTAATTCTGTATTATTTCCGTTAACCTCTACATGCTTTCCTCACCCACAATGAAGAATTTTTTTTTTTTTAAAAAGGCATTTGCTTTAGCCCCATAAAAGAAAAGAAGCAGAAGGTTAGGAATTCTAAATCTTTACGATCACAATGAACATGGTTTTCCATGGATTTCCTGAATAGAAACGGTAACATGCCTATAAGTGAATAATCACTAAAAAAATAAAATCAAAAGCTGCATACATTTCTGTCCAAAGTCAATTCAGGTTCCCTAAAAGGAGACAGCAGCTTCATGTAATGTGTACGATGGTGTTGCAAAATGTTAAGTTTCCTGTCCTTTGTTGGTGCATGTGAGGGCTGAAATCATGAGCTGTAATTCCCTGATAATTTACTTCAGATCACTTTCCTTTACCAAAGTATTAAAGGTGCCCCACAAGTGCTTATTTAAGCAGAAAGGTGGGGTTGAAATAAATAAATAACACAAATACTCTCTGGCTGGTTGCCACCATAGGCTACACTCAAAGCCAAAATTGTCTAAAGACAATTGCTGTGTTCACATCACCTGCTGTGCTGAGCAAACCATAATATAGTTTAATGGGATGGTGTGTGGTTCCCTCAGAATGCTGAAACAATTGCTGTATTCCCACAACAAACTACAAATCATCAATCCACATTTTACCAGGTCTAACATGTTGTATAAAAACCAGCTAGTTAGTTGTATGGGGGGGAAAAAAAACAATATTTAATCTCTCTCTCTCCTGCAGTTGAGGCTGCCTAGTACATAAAATTATTCAACAGGTAACATTTCTAAAATAACTTGAACCCCATTTAAAAACCCAATTACATTAACCACATGAACTACTGATTCCTGGAAGTCTTCCACACAAACATGTTTTTATTATGGTTTTTTTTAATGGTTTTTTATATTGTTGTGAGCCGCCCAGAGTCCCTTGGGAGTTGGGTGGCATACAAATTTAATAAATAATAATAATAATAACAGTTCCTGAAGAGGGCAAGGCTTGACAGGTAAAAGGGGAAGATTTTGAAAGTAGATTTAAATCTTTAAAAGTAAAGACCACTTAGTTTATAGGGGTTGGGTTTTTTTTTGTATTTGCCATTTAAGGCTCATTCCAGACAGTATCGTGACTCAACCCTGACACATTCCTTATGTGAAGCTCTTAATTATGAGAGCATAATTCCTTATGTGAAGCTCTTATGTGAGTCTCCTTTCCTTTCTCGGTGACTTCATTTGTGGCTTTTTCACAGGGGGCACCCAAAAGGTAGAATAACATTAGCAGGAAATATTGAAAGTTTTAACTCTGAATCCTAGAACTAAGAAGAAATTTCCCATTAGTGAGAACAATTAATCAGCGGAACGGCTTGCCTCTCGAAATTGTGGGTGCTCCCAACACTGGCAGCTTTTAAGAAGAGATTGGATAACAATTTGTCTAGGTATAGGGTCTTCTGCTTGGGTGGGTGGGGCTTGGACTAGATTCTGTTAATATTGACTTTCTGCACTTATTTGCCAATAAGAACAATAGATATAGGAATAAAGACAGAGCGGCACCTTTACTCATCATGTCTGTATGTAATAGATGTCCTGTTGATTAAATGGGTCTTCTCAGAGCTATCTTCATGTCCACTTTCTCCTTCCTATATCCTGAGCTCATCCGTAGGGCCTCCTTTCACTAGGTGGGAGGTGGCCTACTTTCTATTTGTTGAGCCAATTTCCATACAAAAGTGAAATTTTGGTGCCATCTCATTATGGTGGCAAACTGAAGTGGTGTACTTCATCGCAAGGTGTACTCATATCTAATGATCTAAGTGCCAAAGCTCACTGTAACAACATTGCCAAAAAGGCACTAAGAGTAGTCAACTTAATCCTGCGTTGCTTCTTCTCTGGCAACATTACACTGCTAACTAGAGCATACAAAACGTTCGCTAGACCAATTCTCGAATACAGCTCACCTGTCTGGAACCTGCACTGCATATCGGATATTAATACAATTGAGAGAGTCCAAAAATATTTCACGAGAAGAGTCCTCCACTCCTCCACTCGCAACAGAATACCTTATTCCACAAGACTTGAAATTTTGGGCTTAGACAACTTAGAACTACGTCGCCTTAGAACCGATCTAAATGTAGTTCATAAAATTATCTGCCCTACTTCAGCAACAGAGTGATCAATGCCTGGAATTCACTACCTGACTCTGTGGTTTCTTCCCCAAACCCAAAAAACTTTAACCTTAGACTGTCTACTGTCGACCTCACCCCATTCCTAAGAGGTCTGTAAGGGGCGTGCATAAGCGCACCAGCATGCCTACCGTCCCTGTCCTACTGTCCTATTGTCCTCATCTATCTGTATTCACTTTGATTATGTTTATGTTTATACCTATACCTGCTATCTTGTACATGTTTGACAAACAAATAAAATAAATAAAATAAAATAAAATAAATAGATGTCCTGTTGATTAAATGGGTCTTCTCAGAGCTATCTTCATGTCCACTTTCTCCTTCCTATATCCTGAGCTCATCCGTAGGGCCAATGGGAGAGCTCTGTCATAAAGATCTTACATGATTATTTATGAAGTTATTAAAGAGAGTTAATAAAATTGTCCTGCTATCATATCTGTGTATTTCCTTAGAACGATGCTCCTAACCTGATTTGCCCCAATGACTACTGTTAGCTTTAAAATAAATTTTAAAACTTGGAATTGCACCTTTTTCTTTTCTTCTTTTTTGATGCTTCAGTATCTGAGTCTATATCTAATTTGGGACAGTTTATATATATGTGGTACCTTGCTCAATAGTAGTAACTGTGAGAGGGATCTTGGAGTCCTAGTGGACAACCATCTAAATATGAGCCAGCAGTGTGCAGCAGCTGCCAAAAAAGCCAAAACAGTTCTAGGCTGCATAAATAGAGGGAGAGAATCAAGATCACGTGAAGTGTTAGTACCCCTTTATAATGTCTTGGTAAGGCCACTCTTGCTACTAGAAAAAGTGCAGAGAAGAGCAACAAAGATGATTAGGGGACTGGAGGCTAAAACAATATAAAGAATGGTTGCTGGAACTGGGAATGTCTAGTTTAATGAAAAGAAGGACTAGGGAAGACATGATAGCAGTGTTCCAATATCTCAGGGGTTGCCACAAAGAAGAGGGGGTCAAGCTATTCTCCAAAGCACCTGAGGGTAGGATAAGAAGCAATGGGTGGAAACTAATCAAGGAGAGAAGCAACTTAGAACTAAGGAGAAATTTCCTGACAGTTAGAACAATTAATCAGTGGAACAACTTGCCTCCAGAAGTTGTGGGTGCTCCAACACTGGAAGTTTTAAAGAAGATGTTGGATAACCATTTGTCTGAAGTGGTGTACGGTTTCCTGCCTAAGCAGGAGGTTGGACTAAAAGACCTCCAAGGTCCCTTCCAACTCTATTATTCTATTATATTTGTTATTTTTTCACGCAACTGAATTTCAAGGTTTGCTCAATAAATATAATTCCGATAACTATATTGCTTCTCCCAACGTGCATTTTTTCTGCTTTGCAAAGCTACCTATTTGAACAACAATGGCACCAGGGAAATGCCATTTTATTGCTCAAGTTTGTCATTGAGCTTGTTGAGGGACCACAATATAGTAACAGAAGGCAAAAAAGCAGCCTTTCACGTCTCTGGGTGGATGGTGTAGAAGCTTTTAAATAAACAACCAGAGAAACAGATGACCAGCTAATCAGTCTCTAGACTCCACCAGTGGTGGGATTCAATTTTTTTTTTTACTACCGGTTCTGTGGGTGTGGCTTGGTGGGCGTGACAGGGGAAGGATACTGCAAAATCCCCATTCCCTCCCCACTCCTGGGGGAAGGATACTGCAAAATCCCCATTCCCACCCCACTCTGGGGCCAGCCAGAGGCGGG
>QLTV01004294.1:833504-867122 GCA_003457575.1 Thermophis baileyi | reverse complement strand
CCCCCCCCTCTCTTTCTCTCTCTGTGTAAGATATATAAATAAATAATAAAGATTTATCACAAATGATGATGGTTCTTGAGGACTACAATGTTGCAATGTGGGGGGGGGGGAAAACAGAGAAACCAGAGGAAATATTGCTTACTTCAACTTCATATTTAGAGGTTATATTTTTGCCTGTGGATCATTGGTAAGTCACATCACTTAGAGTCTGATATTACAGTTTTTCATTATGATGAAATGTAGCTAAAAGTCAATAGGCTTGACCATCTAATGACATTCTAAATATGCTGGAAAATTTAAATCCCCACAATACTTATTGAGATTTATTCAGACAAACAAAGGTAACAAAAGTCTTTTGTGCGTTTGTCACTCATTTCCAGTGCTCTGTTGTTGCAGTGTCAAATAATGCCAGTGATTTCAGGACAATTACTGTAATTTTAAACTCTCAACAAATTAAATGATAAAGACTAATCGTCCAAAGAGGACACTATCCCATTTCCCCCTCCCTACTTTACAAGTAAATTTTAATTGGTGGAGGATGAATTTCAAATCCTGACTGATTAGAAAATTGACCTGTTTCACCACTAACAAATTTGATTTCTTACAAATAAAAGCTGTTCCTTGTAAGTATTTTTTTTTTAACTAGGTTTCCTTCCACCTCAGATTGCAATGAAGATGTAAAGATACATAAGGATTGCTTTTCCTCCTTGCTTGCTTGTTTGTTTGTTTTATATTGACTGCAGATGGCTTTAGCAACAAAGTTAATTCCTTACGCTAAATTAATGATAAGGGAAAATTTTCCCAATCTGGTACCTTTCACCAATCTTAGTACAAGGAATGAAAATAAACATGGGTAGAGAAAATGGCCCCAGGACAAAGAGGCATCTTTGTCAATAAAACAAATTCTGGCTATTCAGATCCCTTTATTCTGATGATCATCAACTTAGCAGCAAGTAAATTACACCACACCGTAACTTCTCAATGCTCAGCCAGTGTGGCCAGAGGTGGGTTCCTCCCGGTTCGGACCAGTTCTATAGAACTGGTAGTAACTTGGCGGCCTGGGTCGCTAGAACCGGCAGAGACCCAGGCCTGCCACACCCCCGAACCGGTTCTATGGCCTATGGCGCCGCCATCTTGTTTTTTGCTTCTGCGCATGCGCAGCAGCTTTTTTAAAGTGCACTGCGCATGCGCGAAGTGCAGCACGTCACTGAGCGAACCGGCAGCAAAGAAAAGCAGAACCCACCCCTGAGTGTGGCCCTTGTTCCTTATTGAGTACAGCACTTAACACTGGCACTTAGACTTATATACCGCTCCACAGCGCTTTACAGCCCTCTCTGAGTGGTTTACAAATGTCAGCATACTGCCCTCCAACAATCTGGGTCTTCATTTTACCAACCTTGGAAGGATGGAAGGCTGAGTCACCCTTGGGTCGGTCAGGATTACACTCCTGACCGTGGGCAGAGTTAGCCTACATTACTGCACTCTAACCAAGAATGCTGGGAAATGTAATTAAGGATGCTGGGAGATGTAGTTAAGAATTCCGTTTGGAGAAGCCTTAAGGTAGTTGGAGGTTAGCAAACTCATAGGTGAATTTCTTCGGAACCATAATGGAACCGCCAGCAGCAATCTCAAAATGTAGAATAAAACAGAGAATCTATTCCAAGTGATGATGAACTATCAACTACAGGTAGTCCTCGACTTATGACAACTGAGCCCAAAATTTATGTTGCTAAGTAAGACATTTGTGAAGTGAGCTTGGCCCTGTTTTATGACCTTTCTTGCCACAGTTGTTAAGTGAATTACTGCAGTTGTTAAGTCAGTAACACATCTATTAAGTGAATCCGGCTTCCCCATTGACTTTGCTTATCAGAAAGTCACAAAAGGTGATCACATGACCCCAGGAGTCCTGGACACTGCAACCATCATAAATATGGTGCTAATATTTATGATAATCAAGGAAGCTAATCAAGGAGAGAAGCAACTTGGAACTAAGGAGAAATTTCCTGACAGTTAGAGCAATTAATCAGTGGAGCAACTTGCCTCCAGAAGTTGAAAATGCTCCAACACTGGAAGTTTTTAAGAAGAGATTGGATAACCATTTTTCTGAAGTGGTGTAGGGTTTCCTGCCTAAGCAGGGGGTTGGACTAGAAGACCTCCAAGGTCCCTTCCAACTCTGCTATTCTATTCTATTCTATTCTATTCTATTCTATTCTATTCTATTCTATTCTATTCTATTCTATTCTATTCTATTCTATTCAATTCTATTCTATTCTATTCTATTCTATTCTATTCTATTCTATTCTATTCTATTCTATTCTATTCTATTCTATTCTATTCTGAGTCAGTTGCCAAGTGTCTGAATTTTGATTATGTGAGTATGGGGAAGAAGACTTATTTTCCAAAGCACCAGAAGGCAAGGCAATGGATGGAAACTAATCAAGGAGAGAAACAACTTGGAGAAACTTCCTAACAGTGAGGACAATTAACCAGTGGAACAGCTTGTAATGGTCCTAAGTGTGAAAAATGATCATAAGTCTCTTTTTTTCAGTGCCATTGTAACTTTGAACGGTCACTAAACAAACTGTTGTAAATTGAAGCCTACCTGTAGTTTCCCTGACTTTCTGAGCTTAAAAGACCTCACTGAATTCTCTCCTGGGAGAAATACAGTGCCCCCCCTTCAATGACTCATTTGCGACCCTGGTTTAAGACAAATGTGTTGATTCAGGAATTTGCAAGATAAATATTAGCTCAGAACCAATATCTTAACCAAACCAAACTCTACTGTGTCCATAAATGTTTTTGGTGTTGATAGAATGTTTTCAATCACTGCATGTAAAATGTTATACTGTAATGATTCCATTGTACATATGTTTTATCATTATTATTCTGTTCACTGCTCTAATTTCTTTTAAGAAGAATGTGGTCAACATCATACTTATCCTTATCCCCATCTTCTGTAGCAAGCTAGTTTAGAAATGGCTATCGTAGAGTAGGAAATGGGGACAGATTTATTTAATTTTCATTTGTTGGAAAATGCATTTAACTGCTCATTTTCACACAACCCAGAAACTTAGTTGTTCACCTTTCTCCAAATTTTGCAATCCAGTGTACCAATATTGCCATTATTATTTTCTATACAAATACGCACGCATTCATGAAAACAGTCTGTAAAATGTATTCTATATAGCCGTGATGGCGAACCTATGGCACGCGTGCCACATGTGGTACGCAGAGCCCTCTCTGCGGGCACGCAAGCCGTCGCCCCAGCTCAGCTCCACCGCGCATGCGCACGCGCCTCCTGCCAGCCAGCTGGTTTTTGGGTCTCTGCCATGCATGCGTGGAGGTGGGGCACATGCGGGAGACATGCATGCATGCATGGGGGGTGGGTGCACGCGTGGGGGTCGCACGTGCATGCGCAGGGGCAGGGCATGTGGGGATCACACACACATGTGCGGGGGTCACACATGCATGCATGGAGGTCATGCACACATGCGTGGGTGCGGGGAGAGCACGGGCTCACGCACACATGCGGAGGGGGGCAGAGGGAGCACGGGGGGTTGCGTATGCATGCGCGGGGGCGGGGCGCATGGGGGGGTGTCGTGCACGCATTGCATTATGCACTTTCGGCACACGGCGACAAAAAGGTTAGGCATCATTGCCATGTAGGGACATTACTTGTAAAATCTACATTAGAAAAAAAAAACGCAAAACAAAAATACAATTGTTTGGAGAAAAATTAAGCATTACAATGTGGGCTGTTTAATTAAAAAGAACCTGAAATAATTACAAATTGTACACGAGAAATAGAAAATTGTAAAAAAAAAAACTAATATGAAAAAATTTGTCCGTCTTCTCTGTAGACAGATATGATATCTTGGTGTGAGTGATGATATAAATGGAAATGACGTATAGGTAGTCCTTGACTTACGAGCATTCATTTAGTGACCATTCAAATTGACAATGGCACTGAAACAAGTGACTTAAGACTGCTTCTCGCAGTTATGACAGTCGCAGCATTGCCACAATCATACGATCAAAATTCAGATGCTTGGCAACTGGCATGTACTGAGGAGCTGTGACAGAGAAGAAGGAGTCGGCCTGTTCTCCAAAACCACCTGCGGTCAGGACAAGAAGTAACCGGTGGAAGTTGTTGTATAATGTTATATTCCCTTATAAATAGAAATAGCCCTTAGACTTATATGCCACTTCACAGTTCTTAACAGCCCTCTCTAAGCGGTTTTACAGAGTCAGCCTATTGCCCCCAACAATCTGGGTCCTCATTTTACTCACCTCGGAAGGATGGAAGGCTGAGTCAACCTTGAGCCGGTGAGATTTGAACCACCGAACTGCAGCTAGCAGTCAGGTGAAGTAGCCTGCAGTACTGCACTCTAACCACTGCGCCACCACGGCTCATATACTGTATAATGAAAGTGTTTAGGAGATAGCAATCTGCAGGGGTTTCTGAAACTAAAAGCTTTCTTTTGTTTAACTGTATTTTTTATATACAGGTAGTTCTCAACTTACGACCACAACTGAGCCCCAAATTTACGTTGCTAAGTGAGAAATTTATTAAGTGAGTTTTGCCCTGTTTTACGACTTTTCTTGCCACGTTTGTTAAGTGAATCACTGCAGTTGTTAAATCAGTAACACGGTTGTTCAGTCACCCTGGCTTCCCCATTGACTTTGTTGGTCAGAAGGTTGCAAAAGGGGATCCCATGACCCTGGGACACTGCAACCGTCATAAGTATGAACCAGTTGCCAAGGGTCTGAATCAGCTGTCAGTTGTCAAGCATCCAAATGTAAATCTTATCACCATGCGGATGCTGCAATGGTTATAAGTTTGAAAAATGGTCATAAGTCACTTTTTTTTAGTGCCATTGTAACTTTGAATGGACACTAAGTGATTTGTTGTAAGTTGAGGACTACCTGTATTTATTCTTGTTTTGGGATTGCTAATGCTGATCTCTCTTATCATATTTACAGCTACTGGATATAGGGACACTTTTATGCTACTACCGTAAATGTACTTTTATTCCTTGGAATCTTCTTTCCCCTGAAATAAAAATTCACTACAAATAATTTTAAACTTTCAACCATTAATTTAGTGACCATTTGAAGTTATTATTGCAACGCGGTCTACATGGGGCTACCCTTGAAGAGTGTTCGGAGACTACAGTTGGTCCAGAATGCGGCTGCACGAGCTGTCATGGGTGTACCTAGGTACACCCATATTACACCAATACTCCGCGAGCTGCATTGGCTCCCCATTGGTCTCCAGGCACAATTCAAGGTGTTGGTTATTACCTTTAAAGCCCTATATGGCTCAGGGCCAGGTTATCTTCGAGACCGTGGCTACCCTGGCCCTCTGGAACCAGTTACTTCCTGAGATCCGGACTACCCCCACCCTGCTGGCCTTCCGGAAAGCTGTGAAGACCTGGCTGTTCTGGCAGGCTTGGGGCCGTTGATCTCGCCTCTATAATTTGGCGAGATCCGGCCATGAAACGGGGTGAATGAGTTTTTAGTTGTTTTTTAATGTTTTTAATATGTTTCTTTTTAATAGTTTTTTATATTTTAATAATGTTTTTTTTATTGTTGTAAGCCGCCCAGAGTCCTCCGGGAGTTGGGCGGCATAGAAATATAAATAAACTTGAAACTTGAAACTTGAAGTTACAATGCCACTGAAAAAAGTGACTTTTGACCAGTGGTGAAATCCAAATGTTTTTACTACCGGTTCTGTGGGCGTGGCTTGGTGGACGTGCTGTGGCTTGGTGGACGTGGCTTGGTGGGCGTGGCAGGGGAAGGATACTGCAAAATCTCCATTCCCACCCCACTCTGGGGCCAGCCAGAGATGGTATTTGCCGGTTCTCCCAACTACTCAAAATTTCCGCTACCGGTTCTCCGAACTACTCAAAATTTCTGCTACCAGTTCTCCAGAACCTGTCAGAACCTGCTGGATTTCACCGCTGCTTTTGACAGTTTTTCACAATTACAACCTTTGCCGCATCCCCATAATCATGTGCTTGGCAAATTGGTTCATACTTATGACCGTTGCAGCGTCCCGGGGTCACGTGATCACCTTTTGCGACCTTCTGACAAGCAAAGTCCATAACGAAGCCAGAGTCACTTAACAACCGTGTTACTAACTTAATAACTGCAGCGATTCACTTAACAACGGTGGCAAGAAAGGTCATAGAATGGGGCAAAACTCATTTAACAACAGTCTTGCTTACCACAGTGGAATTTTTTGCCTCAGTTGTGGTCATATGGTCGAGGATTTCCTGTATCTGTTTTCTATTTTAACGTTGAGGATTGTACCATGGCGTAGTTCCAATGTAACTGAGTGTCAGGCCGAAGCCATTTTCTTTGGATCTTTGGCCTGCCACACTTTATGCTAGTTTAAAATGTATTTTTTGCTATGGGAATTTGGGAGGGGCAGTTGCATGAGGGATGTCTGCATGTAGCCACAACAAATTCCTTCTAGATTGTCAAGGTCATCCTTTGTCCTGCACCTGCATGGAAGAAGGTAGAGTTCCAACCAAGCTACCAGAAGATGAAGCAATGAAGATTGGTTCATGTGATGAACTTGGGGGTGTGGGGACAAAGGCTTGAACTTTCAACTGGGTGGAGAAACCCTGAAGGCTTCAGATTCGGGATTTCTCCCAGCCGTGCTGACATGGCTCTGTTAATAAATTGGAACTTTGAGGAAACGTTTGCCTCGGACTCTGATTTAATTCCAGATGCTATTTGGAACCCTGACACTGAGGGATATTTGTGACCAAATAAATCCCTAACACATTTTTTAAAACATTTTTTTATTAAGTTATAGAGTATTATAAAATACAAAACACAAAGGTAAATAGAAGAGCAGTGGGGGGGGAGGGGGAAGAGAAGTGAGGAAAGATAGGGGAAAAGAAAAAAGCATTGACTTCCGACTCTCTCTGTTACAGTAAAATAAGGCATTAACATCAAATCACAACTTTTTGCTTTTCCATCATAGTATAAACGTCATTTCTATAAAGATCTATCAATCTAATCTGTAAAACCCAAAGTCAGAGTTACATTCTTTTCCACATCAAGCACGAAGTTCAGAAACGGTTTCCATGTGGAAACAAAAGTACTTACGTTCTGTTCTTTGATCAAAGTAGTCAGTTTTGCCATTTCAGACAACTCCATCAGCTTCTGCACCCAGTCTTCCATGGTAGGAATCGAAGTGTCCTTCCATTTTTGCGTATACAATAGTCTTGCTGCTGTCAACATATATATAGTAACAAAGTTCCAAATTTTTTCTCCAGTTCTCTTTCCATTAGACCCCCCCCCAACACATTTTTTGTTAGACTTTCTTGAAAAATCCTAACATGATGTTGGGGTTTGTTTTTTCCCTGAAAAACCCTCTAATAGTCCTAATATTCTGTGTTTTAGATAGTTTAAAAGAAAATGGGTGGGGTGGGAAACCCACCACCAATGCTGTTGCTTGCAGGAAGAGTGGAATCAAGATGAAGTTTATAACTTTATTTGTTTGGTCCACATGAAAGCTCTAAGTATTGACTCTAAAGTAAGTTTGCCATTTTGCCATGAAATTTCATTATGTCACAACCGAGCACTCTTTAATGGAATTAAATTTCACCCTTTCTAATTATCTTTTAGAGCAGACAATCTTTACAGAATCATTAGTAACAGAAGGACACAATGGATTATTGTCTTTACAGTGACAAAAGAAATCCTAGAAGAAGCTCTAAATCTTAAGAAAAGATCACAGAAAATACACCCTATCTTCGCTTTGCTTCCTCTGTATGATGTAGGATTTGACAGAGTCAATGCAATTAAACACAATGGCTGTAATTTAACTGCTCTAAATGGCCAACTTTTAAGATTCTTTTACAGAACAATATCTATAGTTCTCTTCTAATTAATCAAGTCTATAGATAAACAGTCTTTTTGTCTTCAGTTTAACTCCTCACATTTCAAAATCTATAGCAAAATGGTCTGTTACAAAAGATTGTTTTTATCTAACTTTCCCTGCTCGTATAGTACTATTTTATTACATCTTAATTTACCTCCAACAGACAAAGGCATATAGCTGAATAACACTTCCCCCTCTGTGAGTTGTTAAAACTGGATTAATAAATTCAATGCTCTTTGCACTATTGAAGCTTAATTAAGGTGTGTGAGGCGATGATTTCAGTCATATAATCTATTTCAGTTATATGGTGGTGATAGTGGTGTCTATCAGAGGTGGGTTTCAGCAGGTTCTGACCAGTTCTGGAGAACCGGTAGCGAAGTTCGGAGAACCGGTAGCGGAAATTTTGAGTAGTTCGGAGAACCAGTAAATACCACCTCTGATTAACCCCACCCCCATCTATTCTCTGCCTCCCGAGTCCCAGCTGATCGGGAGGAAATGGGAATTTTGCAGTATCCTTCCCCTGGAGTGGGGAGGGAATGGAGATTTTGCAGTATCCTTCCCCTGCCACGCCTACCAAGCCATGCCCACCAAGCCATGCCACGCCCACCAAGCCACGCCCACAGAACCGGTAGTAAAAAATTTTGAAACCCACCACTGGTGTCTATCATGGCTTTGATTTTCTACATCATGCTAAAATTTGGAACTGTGTCTGTTCGTATGAAATTTGAAACTTGTTCCCCATATGAGGAACAAAACAAACAAATCTTTGCCTATAAAAATTTTTCTTAATTCTTTCTGTTACCCTGACAAATATGATTTGTTTGTTTTTTAAAAAATTCCAAGCAGGTGGATGTTACATGAAGGAAGAATCAAAATATAATCTTATTTCCAATGCTTAATTCTAGCACCACAGTTTGAAGGTGTGTACATATTCTATTTTGCTGGGGGAAATCCTCTAAAAGTATCCTTTATCTCTTTCTAAATCCACTGTAAAGACGTGTATTTTCTTTTTCATTTAGTGAGAATAATTGCTCATTCATTCATTCATTCATTCATTCATTCATTCGATATAAATAGCTGCACATCTCACTTTTATATAACTTTGTGTAAATTATTATTTTTACTTAAATTATACTGATGATTTCTAAATTTGCCTCTTTACTGATCTTCAAATTTCATACAAATCTTGATCCTATCTGGATCTTCACTTTTTTGTGATAAATGTTTTTTTCCCCTCCAAATGAGAACTGCTCTGTCATGTAATGAATGCAAAATGCATGTGAGCAAAGACTGGATTGTGTCTCTCAAAAATAACAGAATAAAGGGACCTTGGAGGTCCTCAAGTCCAACCCCCTGCTCAAGCAGGAGATACCATAACTGACCAATCTCTTCTTAAAAACCTCCGGTGTTGGAGCACCCACAACTTCTGGAGGCAAGCTGTTCCACTGATTAAGTGTTCTGTCATTTCTCCTTAGTTCTTAGGTTGGTTCTCTTCTTGATTAGTTTCCATCCATTGCTTCTTGTCCTACCCTCAGGTGCTTTGGAGAATAGGTTGTGGCAGCCCCTTAGATGTTGGAAGATTGCTATCATGTCACCCTTAATCTTTCTTTTCATTAGACTAGACATACCCAGTTCCTGCAACTGTTCTTCATACGTTTTAGCCTCCAGTCCAGTAGTGGGTTCTAAATCCCGTTGCTACTGGTTCGCGCACACGATTTTTCTGCGCATGCGCAGAAGCATCCTGGGCGGGTGGGCGGAGCCTCCCGCCACCGCCGCTACCAGTTCGCAGAACCAGGCCGAACCGGGAGCAACCCACTGCTGCTCCAGTCCCCTAATAATCTTTGTTGATCTTCTCTGAAGATCAACAAAGAGACTCAACATCTTTCTTATATCGTGGTGACCAAAACTGGATGCAATATTCCAAGTGTGGTTTTACTTTTACCAAGTCCATTTTCTCATTGACTTGTGAACCAGTGAATACCATGTGAATTTGTAACTTAATCCAGGACACAATTTGTGTCTCTTTTATGATGTCCAATTGCAAACCAGAAACCATTCAAGGTTCAGTCAGACATAACAGCATTCCTTATTTGTGTGTGCTTATATAGTATAAAACATGTCCCTGCATGTAATCACATAAGGATCTTAAGTATATATACTTACATGTTTATGTTATTTTTAAGGCATGTCCTTACACAATATTTTTCTGTTATTGCATAAAGTCTATTAAAGACTAAAGGGAGGATATACCCCATTAATAACATGGTAAGTTTGATTGGGATGCTTTTTCTAAATAATAATTTTATTAGAGATTACAATAGAAAAAATAAAAACTAATAGAAACTACAAGAAATATAAGAATAAAAATAGAAAGTGTAGAAAAGAAAAAATGAGAAAAAACTTTGGTAACAAGTATATTTTAGTGATTCTCTTAAAATACATTAAATGTTCTCTTCTTCCCACATTCCCAACTGTTCCCAACTCTTAACTCAAAACAAAATCCAAAAACCTCATCATTCATTCCTTATCAGCAATTCATTAAGGGTTACCAGAAATAATTAATATCTACTTTAACCTTGATCAAATAAATCTACTCTATATTCCTTCCCTTACTATTAGCAATCTTGGTTTTTAATCCCTTCAAATAATGTCCTAAAACTTGCTTTCTTTTCATTTTTTTCTTTGTTCCTTATCTGAAAATTCTTGAAAACTTTAACAGATCTCTTTTGTACAACCAGTTAAAAAAGATTATCCAAACCACTCTTTTAGTTTGGTATTTGTATGTCCTCTTTAGGTATTTAGACATCATCTGATTTCATTTGTATGTCCAATGTATCATCTTTTTCCATATAGCAATAGCAGTTAGACTTATATACCGCTTCATAGTGCTTTACAGCCCTCTCTAAGCGGTTTACAGAGTTAGCATATTGCCCCCAACAATCTGGGTCCTCATTTTACCCACCTCAGAAGGATGGAAGGCTGAGTCAACCTTGAGCCGGTGAGATTTGAACCGCCGAACTGCAGCTAGCAGTCAGCTGAAGTAGCCTGCAGTGCTGCACTCTAACCACTGCGCCACCTCGGCTCCTTAATATCATTTTTGTAACTTCTCATATTTAAATCCCTATTCAAATAATTTTAATCTTATCTGGCATAGTTTGTTCTTCTTCTGTGATATCATTAACATATCATCTATCTATGTTATCAGGTATTCTTAAAATTGATTCCTGGGTCCATTGTTCAAAAATATTCTTCGAAACAGCCACTGTTAAAGTATTATTCTCCCTTCTTTGTTAACAAGTTGAATCTAAGTATTCTTCTTTAATTGTAATCTTTAATTTATTTTAGTTCCCTCTAGGGACCAACCTTCAAAGCCCCATACTCTCAAGTTGCTTTTTTTCCAAAGAACCCAAACAAGAATAATTTCCCATGGGAAGGATATATTTAATTATTTGAAATTTTTATTTCAAATCCATCTAGATTCTTAATCTATTTTAAGTGTCTAAAATCATCCTCTAAACAAACTTTTGCTACTTATTCCAAAAAATAGCATTTTTTCCTTAGTCCTTAAAATTGTATTTAAAATGCCTTTAGGGCAGGGGTCAGCAACCTGTGGCTCTGGAGCCGCATGTGGCTCTTTCATCCCTCTGCTGCAGCTCCCTGTTGCCAGTCGGCACCACAATTTTGAGAGGAGCTTCCGGTTGGAGGGGGGAAGCAGGGGGTGCCAGGAGGAGACTCTATGGCAAGGGGCGGGTTTTCCGGTCAGCTCCACAATTGATAGGGCTTTTGGTTAGGACTGGTAGAGGAAAAAGGACGCCGCGCTAGGAGGAGACTCTGTGGTGGGGGAACCGGACTTCCGGTGGGCTCCAGAATTGAACAGCGGGCTTCCAGTTAAGACCTTTGTGGCTCTTTGAGTGTTTAAGGTTGCTGACCCCTGCTTTAGGGAAAGGTTTCACTAAGCAGGAGAATCACTGTAGGAGATGACCAGGCTGAGTCCAAAGGAGGGGTCAAGCACATCATCAGTTTCGAGTCCCTTTGGGCCCACAAGAGATCTAAGTCCAGCCCACCTTGAATTCCATTGACTCTTATCTATTGTCAATCTGCTTTTACCATTAGTAGTTCAGATTCTTGTAGAGAATGTTAGCGTGCAATAAATCTGACACTCACCCAGTGAATATGATAAAAACTTGCCAAACCGAAGGGCTTTAATATTTCACAGGCAGTAAAAAAATAATAATTCAATTGTGATTAGGAAATGATCAGTTGGACTTTTTGTCCACAAAGGCTGCATTATGACTGTGAGCTTAGATGGAATCCCTTATCAACTTGTACATGGAATATAGCTTCAATATGGGTGAAGGGTGCAAAGCAAGTTGCATTGTCCATGGCAGTCTCCATAATTTATATGTTTGTTTGTTTCCCACCTCCATTATTTTTACAAATAACTCAAGGCAGCGAACTTATCCAAAGCATCTTTCTTCTCCTATATTCCTCACAACAACAATCCTGTGAGCTGAGTTGGGCTGAGAGAGAGTGACTGGCCCAAAGTCACCCAGCTGGTTTCCATGCCTAAGGTGGGACTAGAACTCACCATCTCCTGGTGGTTGGCTCACAGTCACCCAGCTGGCTTTCATGGACAAGACGGAAGTTGATGTCAGGTTCCGGATAGCCACGAGGAAAGAAAAGCTCAACAACGATGAATTCCTATGAAAAGTCTTTAATTCCCTGGCCTCCGGCACTACTAACCATCACCCAGTGTATATACATACAAAGTGAAATCTTGTCAGCATCAAACGTTTAGTGCACCCACCACCATTTAAATCGCGGTATGATGACGGAGCAACCAGGAACTCTGCCCCGTCGTCGCGAAGATCCTAGAACAAGGCGGCGTTATTTGGCGGCTTGAAACAGCGCTGCAACACTTCCTGGCTATGGCATCTACCAGGCTGGTTTCTGTAACAGCGGCTTGTGTGTCGGTGGTGTGCATCCCGAACGGCAGGCAGCGACGAGCGCCCATCCCCCCTGCCCAAATGACAGCCCCGACAGGTCAGAGCTGACAGTTGAACTCACAGTTTCCCACTTTATGACCTGGTGCCCTAATCACTAGACCAAACCAGCTGTTATGAATGAAACCAAGAACATACTGGAGGGTATTTTATCATGTGCCATATGGATGCCATCAACCCAAACTCACATCTCTAATGCCACATCTGAACATCTGCTTCCTGAAGTAGCTGCTGTCAGGCCTGGAAGCCATCTTGGGCCTTGGATCTTCAGGCCTGCCACATTTAGTGCTGTGGGAAACTGGGAGGGGGGATAGTATGAGT
Organism: Thermophis baileyi; assembly: GCA_003457575.1. Taxonomy (NCBI): domain Eukaryota; kingdom Metazoa; phylum Chordata; class Lepidosauria; order Squamata; family Dipsadidae; genus Thermophis; species Thermophis baileyi. The sequence goes on along the minus strand of QLTV01004294.1, from coordinate 853,898 downwards.
GGGGAGATATATAGTCAAAATAACATTCCTTTCTCCGAGAGTCAAGGCCACTCTGCCCTGCACCTGGAGGGGTGTGCCTGGGAAGCATCTCCAATTGGGATGGTGCATTGATTGGACCATGTGATGGACATGTGGGTGCTGGGGCAGGGACTTGGACTTTCTTTTGGGTGGGGAAAACCCGGAAGCTTTCAGATTTGGGTATTCCCAGATGTGCCAATATGACATCTCTAATCAAATGGAACTTTGAGGAATGCCTAACCTCGGAATCTTATTTCATTAGGGGTGTTACTTGGAACCCTGACAGCTGCCTCGCTTTAAGAACAGAAGCAACCCCATGTCTTCTCATCTTACAAGAATATTTCCTTGACCCAACAGAAGCCTTAATCACATTTACTTTCCATTCTTCAAATAATGATGGAAAATAACTTTGCAAAGACTTGTGGGTCTCGCTCCATCCCATTTGCTGATTCCTCGCTGTTTACCTTGTTTTGTTTTATTTATTTGGGTGTTTTGGGGGGGGGGCTATTTTATTTTACGCTGTTATATTTAATGCTAATGAATCATTTTGGCTGGAGGGAGAAGCACTTATTCCCTCGGTTAGCCCAAGTTGTTTTATTTTATCTCATCATCCTCTTCCTATCAAGCTTTGATCGTCTGCTTTAAAAAAAAAGTTAAAAATCCCCGACCAATTTACCTACATATTTTCATTGTCTAATCAGACTTAAGCCTATAAAACATGCGTTGCCTCGCTTAATGCATTTCGTTAGCAAGTCAGACAGCATCACATGGATTCCCGCACGGCCCCCCACCCTGGTGTTTTCTTCCCCGAGAGCTCTTTGGAAGCCTTGTTCGTGTCATTGCTCCAAAGGAGAAAGACGTTGTTGGCAGCACAGCCAGTTCCCAACACCGCTCTTGGCTTTACCCAGCAAAGGTTTGTCAAATGACTCAGAGGTGAATCACAGGTTTCTGCAGGTGTACACTGGGGAGGGCTGGCCTGTTTCCATGTCTCGGCGATGGCAAATGTTTACTTCATTAGTTCATGGGGTTACCCAGCAGTTCTAGCCAGCTCTATTTCTCAATATTAATGGATGCTTAGGAAAACAGAATAAGACCAGGGAGCCTAGGGAACCGTTGCCATTCAAGGCGATACCACAGCGTTGAAAATGTCATTTGAGAGGAGAATTTTTATCTGCACTTCAGCAAGGGAATTAGAAGAGTTTTCACATCCCCCTCTCTCCCTTTTGCCTTCCTGAGCTCCGAGTTTTCTGTTTCTTCAGCAAGACCATATAAAGTCCCATTTAGGAAAAAAATTTGGAAAACTAATTGGAAACTAACAATGTCGGTGGCGTACAAGGAAAACCAGTACAAGATGTTTTACAGGTGGCATTTACCACCTGTAAGAATTGCCAAGATGTTCCCAAACTCATCGCCATTATGCTGGAAGTGCAAAAAGGGATATGGAACATACTACCATCTATGGTGGACCTGTTTAAAGGCAAAAAAAATATTGGAATAAAATTAGATCATGGTTAAAAGAGATAACAAAAGAAGATATAGATTGGAAACCTGAATTATTTTTATTAGGTATAATTGATAAAAAATATAAAAAGGAATTTATTTCACTTATTTTTATCACTTCCTCTTGCAATTCTATTCTTTTTCTTTTCTGACTCTTACCTATGTATTGCTTGCCTGGTTCATGCCATAATGGAGAAATGCACAATACATGTTCCTTGCTATAAAAAGTCTAAAGTAAAAAAGAAAAAAAAAAAAAGAAAAAAAGAAAAAAGTCCCATTTACACCATGGTGGAACCATCGGTTTATCTATCCCAGCATTATGTGCAGTGGGGAAAAAAAAAACTTGTCATGGTCTCAAAGATGTGTTAAATTTATGTTTTACCGACAAAGAAATAAATTTATGTCAGTAAAACATGAATTTAGCACAAAAATAGTTCGTCGCGAAAGCCACTGCCTGTGAAGGCTCCTGGATTGGGACGTTATGCAGTATGCCCCGTCCCATAATTGGGTAGACCAGATTGCCCTGACAAAACCCCCCCCCCCAAAAAAAAACACTTGGTCTCAAAGATGGATTTTTTTTTCCAATTTTCCCCGTATAAAATTCCCTAATAAGAACAATAGGGACAGGCTCAGTGGCATAACGTGATCATTCTTAGACCCAAAGAATCAGGACCACAAGATAAGTTCCAGTTAAGCTGATTTATTGCTAAAAACCTATACACAAGAATCTAGTCAACTAATAGTCAGCACTAAATTGGTGCTAGATAGGAGTCCATGGAATTCAAGAAGGACTGGACTTGAATCACTTGTGGGAACGTAATGACTCCAAGGTGATTACTCTCTTGACTCCATCCACTGGCTCTGCCCGTCCTGCTACTACTGTTACTGGATCAGTACAAAGAATAGACAGGCGAAAAAAATGATTGATTTAATTATATTTCATGCAATTCATCGAGTTGATGTCCGCACATCTTAAAGTTGCCAAGGTTAAGAAACCCTGCTGCATGCTATTCCGTTATGGTGTTTTTTTTTTAAAGTGTATTGCTCTGAGTAAACACCTGGAACATCTCAATTTGCTTCTATAGAAATGCAAGGCCAAAGTTGCTGTTGCTGTTAATTCTTTGGAACTTTGCCATCAGCTATTGTTATAAGGCTTTCAGTGGGCCACTTATCACATAATAATACATGTCGAAGACTCAAGCCATTTTATCTCAAAATGAGCCTTTTTAAAAAAAAATTTAAGTGGATGGCATCCATATGACATACAATAAAACACCCCAACAAATGTCCTTCAAATATACACTTTGTTTCACTCATAAGAGCCAGTTTGGCCTAGGGGTTAAGGTATCAGACTAGAAAGCCAGAGATCATGAGTTCAAGTCAGGCATGAAAGCCAGCTGGGTGACTTTGGGCCAGTTACTCTCTCTCAGCCCAACACACCTCATGGGGTTATTGTTATAGGGAAAATAGGAGGGGGAAGGTGTGTTGGATATGTTCGCCACCTTGAGTTAATTGTAAAATTAATAAAATTGGCAAATCAATAAATCTTGGATATTTCTTTTTCACAACCAGCCATTGAACTACAATTTCCAGCATCCCTTATCATTAGAAATGCTGCCTGTGAATGCTGCAAGCTGTAGTTTAGCAACATCTGAAGGGTGAACCTATGCTACAGGGGTGGGTTCTAACTTACCTCGCTGCCGGTTTGCTTCCTCTTGTACCTCGTGGCCGCGCCGCGTGGCCGCGCCTCGTGGCCGTGCGCGTGCTTCGCACACACACGCATGTGCAGTGCCGAAAAATCCAAAGAAATTCCAAAAAAAAAGAGCCAAAAACAAGATGGTGACGCATGCATAGTGTGCAGGGGCAGAAGAAGAAAAAAATAAAAAAAAATTAAAAAAAATAAAAAAAATTAAAAAAAATCAATTTTTTAAAATAAAAAGGATGGCGGCGCCCACGGACTGGCACTGACCGAACCGGATCCGTGATGTCACTGTGATGTCACCCGCGGGTCGCTACCGGTTTGGGCGAACCGGTCCGAACCAGGAGGAACCCACCTCTGCTATGCTACCTACAACAGCTGCATTGGTTCTAAGAGAATAGACCCACCCAGAATATCATGGGGCTTATAGTTATACCAAGATGAAATTACAGAAACAAGCTTGAAAGTGCTTTAAAATTTTTCTAGAAATTTACTAGCTGGAAATGTTGGATGCCATCAGTGCAATTGGAAACTACAAGGCCAGAGAAACTGCTTTAACTAGTTAAGGATAGGACCACTACAACTATCACTAAAGTTCTAATCTAACTGCCCACTCAAGCAGAAGACTCTATAACAGTAATGGCTAACCTTTTCCTGACCGAGTGCCCAAAGTGCACACGTGCGCATGCGAATAGGCGCATGTGCACCTGAACCCCCAAAATACAATGCACGCATGGCCCCCCGCGCATGCACCCCGCCCCCCGCGCGTGGCCCCCTGCACGCATCCCACCCCCCATGCATGTGCACGTGGCCCCCCGCATGCGCGGCAGAGACCCGATGACCAGCTGGACGGCGGGAGGCGCACGCGCATGCGCTGTGGAGCTGGACTAGGGTCACGGCTCGTGTGCCCACAGAGAGGGCACTGCGTGCCACCTGTGGCACGCGTGCCATAGGTTTGCCATCACGGCTCTATAACATTTCAGACAAATAACTGTCCAGTCTCTTCTTAAAAGGCTCCAGTGATGAAGCACCCACAACTTCTGAAGGCAAGCCATTTTGTTTAATTGTTCTCACTGTCAGGACATTTCTGTTTAGTTCTAGATTGGATCTCTCCTTGTCCTGTCTTGTGGTGCTTAGGAGAATAGGTTCCCCCCCCACTTCTTTGTGACAGCTCCTTAGATATTGAAAGACTGCTTCCAATAACACCCTGAGTCCTTCACTTCATTTGACTAGACCAGGGGTGTCAAACTCAAGGCCCGGGGGCCGGATGCGGCCCACAGGGTGCTTCGATCTGGCCCGTGGGGCCATCCTGGAAACAACAAAAGACTGGCCTGCGGTGCCCCTGACAGTGAAAACGGAGCTTGGAAGGGGCCGCAGGCGGCCCTCGTGAGCTCCATTTTTGCTGGTAGAGGGTTGCAGGAGGTCGTCACAGCCGAAAACGGAGATCGGGAGCCTGTTTTCACTGGCAGAGCACTCAGGCCACCACAGACGCCCCTAACATGAGTGATGTTGAGCTAGCCACACCCCCCTGGCCACGCCCCCCCTGACCCCCCCAAGGTCAAACACAACCCTGATGCGGACCTCAATGAAATCGAGTTTGACACCCCTGGACTAGACATATCCAGTTGTTGCAACCGTTCTTCATATGTTATAGACTCCAGTCCCCTAATCATCTTTGTTGCTCTTCTCCGCACCTTTTCTAGAGTCTCAACATCTTTTTTGTATCGTGGTGACCAAAACAGGATGGAGTACTCCAAGTGTGGTCTTAAAAAGGCATTATAAAGTGGTAGTGACACTTCACTTAACAATCACAGGTGTTCCTTTAATGACCGCCGCGTTCACTTAACAATCACCACAAAAAAAAAAGTCATAAAATTGTGTTGGTCAAATGACTCACCCGTTTTATGACCATTACAAGTTATGACTGAAATAAGCAGGCTCCATTATGGACATAATTCAAGGGCTACCTGTATGGGCGATGAGAAAGGCTTCAGTGCAATAGCAATATGAGTTAACAGAAAATACGACCACCTATAATGTCCTCCACATCTGTACAGCTTGCTTGATCTTAGACCTTATCATCACCACTTTCTTGCAGAAGAAAAAGGCTTCTTTCTGGAAAAGCCTTCACTGCTACAGATGTAGCCTATAGCTGGGCTTCAGCTTAAATATTTTTACTTTCGCTAAAAGAAGGCTCACCTGGATAGAAGATTCATCATCCGATATATATATAAGTTGAGGATTCCCTGGGACAGGAACATTCTATTATCTATCTATCTATCTATCTATCTATCTATCTATCTATCTATCTATCTATCTATCTATCTATCTATCTATCTATCTATCTATCTATCTATCTATCTATCATTGTCTGTCTGTCTGTCTGTCTGTCTGTCTGTCTGTCTGTCCCATCCATTCATCCATCCATCCATCCATCCATCCATCCATCCATCCATCCATCCATCCATCTATCTATCTATCTATCTATCTTTCTCTCTATCTCTGTATCTCTCTATCTATCTATCTATCTATCTATCTATCTATCTATTATCTATCTATCTATCTATCTATCTCTCTATCTATCTCTCATCTATCTATCTATCTATCTAGCTATCTATCTATCTATCTATCTATCTATCTATCTATCTATCTATCTATCTATCTATCTATCTATCTATCTATCTATCTATCTATCTATCTATCTATGTTCCTGCCCTAATGTAATACAGAGAATCTTCGACTTATGACCACAACTGAGCCCAAAATTTCTGTTGCTAAGTGAGACATTTGTTAAGTGAATCTTACCCCCATTTTGCGACCTTTCTTGCCACAGTGGTTAAGTGAATCACTGCAGTTGTTAAGTTAGTAACACAGTGGTAAAGTGAATCTGGCTTCCCCATTGACTTTGCTCGTCAGAAGGTCGCAAAAGAGGATCACATGACCCTGGGACACTGCAACTGTCATAAACCCATGCCAGTTGCCAACGGCCCAAATTTTGATCAGGTGTACCATGAGGAGACCACAGCAGTAGTGTGAAAAATAGTCATAAGTCACTTTTTTTTCAACGTTGTAACGTTGAATGGGCACTAAGCGAACTGTTGTAAGTTGAGGACTATCTGCACTTTCTTTAGTATATTCACTGGTTTTGTTCTCTGTATTTTCATGAAAATAAGATGTTTCACCTCACAAAGAAAAAAAAACTTGTTGTTCAAGGTATTGTACTAGAGCAGGGGTGTCAAACTCGATTTCAATGAGGGCTGCATCAGGGTTGTGTTTGACCTTGGGGGCAGGAGTGGGCGTGGCCAGGGTGGGCGTGGCCAGCTCATCACTCATGTTGGGGGCGCCTATGGTGGCCAGAGTGCTCTGCCAGCAAAACGGGCTCCCGAGCTCCGTTTTCGGCTGCAACGGCCACCTGCAACTCTCTGCCAGCAAAAACGGAGCTTGGGAGGTCTGCCCACGGCCCTCCCGAGCTCTATTTTCACTGGCAGAGGAACCGCGGGCCCATCCTTCACTGTTTCCAGGGCCAGATCTAAGCACCCCGTGGGCCGGGTCTGACCCACGGGCCTCAAGTTTGACCCCCCCTGTACTAGAGGAACCACATCCAATCTTTTTTTTTTTTTTTAAGTAGATCTATGTGCCATCCAGGATATAGATTTTGTTGAAGTCCACACATTGGAGGGCAGCTAGGTTAGGAAGGAAACAATAATGACAAGAGAGGTTTCCCAGTACTGTAAAATACCCTAAATTGGATTGAACAATCTTTTATTGTTCTTGGACTTTGTATATCACTTATGGTTGCTTCTGATATTGCATCGTGGGATTCTAAAGTTCAAAGGACCATAGTCTTCAAATCTAACATAGATCATAGATCCCACCACATCCCAACACAGAATAAGGAAATTCATAGAAAATACCCTTTATGTTCCATACAAGGAACAATTTAGGGAAATGTTTTTCTATAGAAAAATGCAGGCTGTCCTTAGTAGTATTATACTTGTTAATATGCTACAATTAAGTTAGTTTTACTTGTCTCCGATGTGTTAATAAATTATGCACACACAAACATATGTATATACATTTACTTCTATGCATATATACGTTGCTTATTCAAAGATGTTCAGGTTCTAAAGATGTTATATTTTTCACTTATTACTGCGGTTGTGATTATTATTATTTTTTTTTAAAAAAAGAATGGTTAATTTTTTAAAAACTGGATAAAGTTCTAAAATGCTGTTAATTTTAGGCTCATATACAAGCTAAAAACTAGACAATAGACTTATTCAAGCTGAAAACATTCTCTTTTTATCTCGGATTTCCTCCCTATTGTTCAGAGCTTGAACTTTTGCATCAGCAATTGTTCAGATAGCTTACGTTTCTTGTATAAACATGTGCAGGATAACCCCAGTAAGCAAAACCCCACTGAACTCAATGGAACCTACTCTCTCAGCTAAGCCAATAAATAGGTCTTTGGCCCAGAAGACTCGCAATTCAAAAACTTAGTTTCTGTCCCAAGAACCCTGTCCCTGACTAGCCCTTGGTGAAGTTCTTTGGGTTATATCCGATGTCACTGATGCTAGTGGGCAGATTATTATTTCTATGGAGGTGTTAATGGAACACTGTTTTTTCTAATGTATGCCTTCATTATTTTTTTATAAATAATTCAAGGAAGTGAATATACCCAATACTCCTTCCTCCTCCTATGTTCCTCACAACAACAACCCTGTGACAGAGGTGGATTCCTCCCGGTTCGCACCGGTTCTATAGGGTGACGTCATCAATCCGATTCTGTCAGTGCCGGTCCGTGGACGCTGCCATCTTTTTTTTTTTTTTGAAAAAAAAATTTTTGGGAATTTTTTGCTGGTTTTTGCTTCTGCACATGCGCAGAAGCTGATTTTTTGGCTCTGCGCATGCGCCACCATCTTGTTTTTGGCTTTTTTGCTATGTTTTGCTTGTTTTTCTTCTGCGCATGTGCAGAAGCTGAGTTTTCGGCACTGCGCATGTGCGGCCATGCGCGCAAAGCGCACATGCCTGCACGGCACAGCCACACAGCACGCAATGCGCACACAGCCACGTGGCATGGGAGGAAGCGAACCGGCGGCGAGGTAAGTTAGAACCCACCCCTGCCCTGTGAGGTGGGTTGGGTTGAGAGAGAGTGACTGGCCCAAAGTCATCCAGCAGGCTTTCATGCTTATAGGGGAACTAGAACTCACAGTCTCCTGGTGACTGGCCCAAAGTCACTCAGCTTGTTTATGTGCTTGAGGTGGGACTAGAACTCACCATCTCCTGGTGATTGACACAAAGATACTTCAGCCAGCTTTCTTGCCTAAAGCAGGATTAGAATTCACAGTCTCCTGGTGATTGGCCCAAAGTCACCCAGCCGGCTTTCAGCCTAAGTCAGGACTAGAACTCACAGTCTCCTGGTTTTTAGCCTGGTGCCATAACCACTATGCCAAATTGGCAAACCTTCCCCTTAAGCTACAGAAATATTCTTCACCTATCTACCCTTTCCACCTACATAGATGTAAAAAGATTGTCTAGGAAATTACTGCAAATATCTCTGCCTTCGTGAAATAAAGTATTTGCCTGGGAAAGGAAGAAGGCTCACTTGTTTCGGATAAGGTAGTTCTCTCTCCAAAGTTGCTTAATCAAAATTTCTTTAAAATCCCCAAATCCGTGCTAAGCAGGCTGTCAGCTCTTAAAACACAAGCAAGGCAACACCTTAGAGGCACGTCATAACATGAGGATGCTATTTCAGGCTGATGTCAATGCATGTCCTTGTCCTGAAATCCTGACAGTGGGCAAACAAATGTTTAGAGCTGCTTTACCTACTTGGAAAGAAAAAGAAAAGAAAAGAAAAGAAAAGAAAAGAAAAGAAAGAAAGAAAGAAAGAAAGAAAGAAAGAAAGAAAGAAAGAAAGAAAGAAAGAAAGAGAACCTTCTTCATTTACATATTTGATGTTCATTAAAATAAAATAGCTGGGCGGCAATGCAAACCAGTATCAGCTGAATTCAGCGATAGGTGGGCCTTCCTTTAGGCTAAAAGAGCAATGAATCTTAATTTGATAAATACCCTGGTTTAATATTCTGCAGTAGGACCCAGGTAGGCGTTCTCACCTGGCAGCTAATAAGGGAAAGGTATGTCAGTTTTTACAACCCACACACCTCCTACTGCTTGGCGGCTGTAGGCCAACAATCTCAACCACAGCTCTTTGCCAAAACTTGACTCTGCTCCCGTCAGATTAACTGTCTCTATTAAACAAACTGGCGTTTCTTCTGAGGATTCTGATTGAAAAGATAATCTTGAATGACACTTGTCTTAAACAGATGAGCTTTCTCCGAGGGCTGTGATTAGGCAATCAGAGCTGCAGTCAATTGCAGAAATTTCTGCTGAATGCTGACTGACCTATCAACTCTCTCTGGAGAACCGCTTGCCATGCGTCAAACTCTTGAATTTCCCATGGCTTGTTGAATTTGTTACTGGCGCTGGATTTGTACAACGTGTTCCATGAAAACCGAACCTAGATCGGTGACTCATGAGCTATTCAGTTCATGAGTTGGATGATGTAGCTGGGATGATCACCAATGAGTTCTTATTTCTCCAGAATGAGTTCAGAACAGGATTCAGTGCATGAATTAATGGCAGGGAGAATGATTGTGTAAGGACATCTGTTGGCCTGGTTCTCACACAGAAATCAATTTCTTGGGTCATCCATGTCTATAGCATGGATGATGATGACGATATTGATAGAATAGAATAACAGAGTTGGAAGGGACCTTGGAGGTCTTCTAGTCCAACCCCCTGCTTACGCAGGAAACCCTACACCACTTCAGACAAATGGTTAGGGTTAGGGTTAGTGTTGGAGAATCCACAACTTCTGGAGGCAAGTTGTTCCACTGATTAATTGTTCTAACTGCCAGGAAATTTCTCCTTAGTTCTAGGTTGCTTCTCTCCTTGATTAGTTTCCACCCATTGCTTCTTGACCTGCCCTCAGGTGCTTTGGAGAATAGCTTGACTCCTTCTTTTTTGTGGCAACCCCTGAGATATTGGAACATGATGATGATAATGATGATGATGATGATGATGATGATGATGATGATGATGTTATCCATTCAGTCATGTCCAACTCTTAGTGATTCTATGGGCCAGATTTCTCCACGTCTTCTAATCCTGAACTACTTTTTTGAGTCTTTCTATGCTCTGGCTAGTGTTAGCTTTGATGGTGTCCAGCCATCTTTGGTGGCCTGATTTATCTTTTACCCTAACTGTTCCAAACATAATTGCTTTCTCCAGTGAATTCCTCTGCATGACGTGGCCAAAATAAGTGAGATGCAGCTATATGATTTTTCTTTCTAGTGGCATGTGTGGTCTTATGCACTACAATACTTGCTTGTTGTTTACCTTTGCTGTCCAAGAAATATACCTTCTCCAGCACCACAGCTTAAACACGTCAATTTTCTTCTTGTCTTGCTTATTTAAGGTCCAACTTTCACAACTAATAGCATGGATAGGCAGGTCTTTGGGCCTGGGGAGCATCTTGGGAGTTTGGGGAAAAGATTCTCCCTGATGGTGCCCATCCTATTTATCAGAAGGTAAATGACTAAGGTTGCTTCTTCCTCTTCCTTCTACCTCACTCCTGTAGAATATTCTCAACTATCCTCTACCTTGTCTTCTTTTGGATATATGATATCTACTGTGTTTCCCCAAAAATAAGACCTTGTCTTATATTTTTTTGAACCCCGAAATAAGCGCTTGGCCTTATTTTTGGGGAGGTACTATTATTTTGGGGCGCGTGGAGCAAGACGGGGCTCCTCTTGCCATCTTACCTGATTTCCAGCTCTGTCTCCCTAACCCTAACCAGAGGAAATGGCGGGAACCGGCTGCGCGCATGCACTTAAATATTTTCGGGGGGGGCGTATTTTTGGGGGAGGGCTTATTTTTGGGGAGGGCTTATTTTTGCGGAAGGGTTTATTTTCGGAGGAGGGCTTATTTTCGTGGGATGTCTTATTTTCGGGGAAACACGGTACTTCTAAATAAAATGTGGAGGCTCATTCACACAGGGAGCAAAGGGCCTGATGACATTAAGGAACAGGCTTATGGCTTGCCATTGTGTGAAAACCAGACCATTAAGTTCTTCATGGTGAAAATGTCATTCCAGGTGGTGTTGACAATTAAAAAATAGAGTTGCAGTAGAATAAAAAAAAAAGTCCACAGAAAACCGAACCACCAAGCTCACAGTCATGGCATGCCAACATGTATCCCATCACATGACACAAACTTTCTAATATCATAGCTAGCTGCAACACTGAAGGCAACAGTCATGTCTCCATATTTGTTAATAGATACAAATCATTTAGATTTGAGGCCAGCAGGACTTATTCACACAGAATGGGATGACTCGACACCACTAGCTTGAGGTGGCCAGCTGGGGGTGGCCCTTCTCGCTACCACCGAGTCCCCTCTGCCAACTCGCTGCTGCCATCTCTTTGCAGGACATCTCAACATCTCTGGAAATTCACTGTGGGGACAACTTGCTGTGGGCATTAGATGGAGAGCCGGGTGGATGGGTGAGCGAGTGGGCTGTCAGAGGGGGGCAGCGATGGGTGAGATGCCACTGGATGGGAAGTGAGTGGGGGTTGGCTCTGGCACAAACACTGAATGGGCAGTTTGGCTGTGGCAGCGGTGTGGGCTTCCCATTTAGACACCCCATCCTCGCCGTTGCCTCTGCGCTGCTGCCTCCTACTCCACTCTCCAATAGCAATAGCAATAGCAGTTAGACTTATATACCGCTTCATAGTGCTTTACAGCCCTCTCTAAGCGGTTTACAGAGTTAGCATATTGCCCCCAACAATCTGGCTCCTCATTTTACCCACCTCAGAAGGATGGAAGGCTGAGTCAACCTTGAGCCGGTGAGATTTGAACCGCTGAACTGCAGCTAGCAGTCAGCTGAAGTAGCCTGCAGTGCTGCACTCTAACCACTGCGCCACCTCAGCTCCACTCCACTCGACAAAATGGGAAGCCCCTCCACAACAGTCCCAGTTTTTTTGTGTGGCCCCTTGGGAAAATTAACTGCCCACCTTATCATCTAACAATCTGTATGTCTCATCATCAACACATAGTATTGGTTTAAATATTTGAATCAGAATAGAGCTGAAAGGGACCTTGGAGATCTTCTAGTCCAGCCCCCTGCTAAAGCAGGAGACCCTACACCATTTCAGACAAGTGGCTGTCCAGTCTTTTCTTAAAAACCTCCAGTGATGAAGCACCCAGAATGTCTGAAGGCAAACTGTTCCATTGGTTAATTGTCCTCACTGTTAGGAAGTTTCCCCTCAATTCCAGGTTGCTTCTCTCCTTGATTAGTTTCCATCCATTGTTTCTTGTCCTGCCCTCTGGTGCTTTGGAAAATAAAGTTCCTTGAGTGAGTTCATACAATATACTAAATTTCAAAGTCAGATTAGCAAAACCTTGAATTTCAATTTCTTGAATGGACCCAGTCATAGCCTAAAACACAGAGGGATGCTACTTAGTTTACGGTAGAATGTTGTGGGAACCCAGCTGTTATCTCATCATGTTCTGTAACCAGAACATCGGATTAAGTGGTTTCTTTCTTTGACCATAGAATGTTACGTACAAGTAGCCCTCAACCTGCAACCACTATTGGGGCCAGAATTTCCATCGCTAAACGAGACAGTTAATAAGTGAGCCACACCCAATTTTATGACCTCTTTTGCTATGTTTGTTAAGTGAATCATGCAGTCGTTAAATAAATCCAGCTCGCCCCAATTTGCTTTGTTTCTTGGAAGCCGAGCTGGGAATCACACAACTCCGTGCAACTATTGTAAATACACACCTGTTGCCAAGCATCCGAATTTTGATCATAGGACTGTAGTGTGATCGTAACAGAGGTGGGTTCCTCCCGGTTCGAACTGGTTCAATAGAACCGGTAGTAACTTGGCGGCCTGGGTCGCTAGAACCGGCAGCTACCCAGGCCTGCCATGCCCCCGAACTGGTTCTTTTGGCGTTGCCATAGGCATCACCATCTTGTTTTTTAGCACTGCGCATGCACGAAGCGGCCCGCGCGAAGCAGCAATGAGCGAACTGGCAGTGAAGAAAAGAAGAACCCACCCCTGGATCATAAGTACAAGGATCCCCAGTCATAAATCACTATTTTCAGTGCCTTAATAACTTCAAACAGTTGCTAAAAATGATTGTAAGTCAAGAACTGCCTGTACATACCACAGTTGTGTTATGCTAAACCTTACATCCAATTCTGTAAATTGGTTTAGCATGTTATATGACCCAGCCTGATAGCTTCCTAGCTTGAATGGCTTATCCTATTTATTTCTTGTAATTTATTAGCTGGAGGAGTTAGGATGGACTTTTAATTTTCATCCTGTTGTTGTGGTGGTTGTTCTTGTTGTAATCTTATCAATTACTTATCTTAAAAATTCATTTGTAGAATTTAGTTGGTAAGCATTTCAAGGTGTTCTACCAACTTTGCTCCTCCTCCTCCTCATTTGCATAGCTCCTTCAATTCTCCTTCTACCTTAAATTAGTGTACTGGAGGAAAGAATGATAGAAGAGAGGCTTGACTTATTGATAGTATAATTGATTCTATAAGACTGAAACTTTATACAACCAAAAAGATCTTGGTACAATTTCAAATTATTTCCCTTATGAAACTTAAGGTGGATTATTTTGATGGAAAAAAAGAGCCCTTCGGTCGAATGAATAATGACTTGCAATAATAACAAACAGACTAGGTTTTCATAAGGAATGCTGTGCAAACATAGCCCTAATTGGTCTGTTGTTACCTTTTGTTCACCCTTCAGAAAGGGATACTGAAACAGCCAAAAACAGTCCAAATCCTTTTCTTTTCTAAATTGGATTAATTAAAATTATCACAGAAGCAGAGGAACAAAGCTAGCTAGTAGCATTAATCATACCATGAGTAATTAGTGCCAGAAAATAGAATATATATATACATATACATATACAGATAGGGAGAAGAATCCTGTGGCTCATAGGTTTAATCACTTGCCTTGTTAGGCAAGGGGCCCGGGTTCTAATCCCATAAGGGTGTGGCTGGCTGATGAGAGCTAAATAGCTTGAAATAGATCTATACTAGTCTCCCTTTATTTATGTAAAAAAATATAACATATACATATACATATACATATACATATACATATACATATACATATACATATACATATACATATACATATATATATACATCTCCTTAAATAAAGACTGTAGTTTATTATGGCAAATCTCATCTGTTGCTTTCATACCTCTTGTTATTGGTTATTGTATCTATGTGTTGTTCTTGTAAATCAGGGATGAGCAGAAAACATCTGAATTAGTGGATAGAGCTCTTGGTGCTCTTGCAGTTCAGAAATGTTTTCTGAAACCCAATTTCTTAACAATAATAGGAACAAAATGACCCCACACATACACACACATATAAAGAAAACTTAGAATAAATTGGAGGGGATTTTAATTGGGAAAGACCAGCTCAATTCAGTGGGGTATCTATTATTTTTAATTGTATTGTATTGTAAGCCACCCAGAGTTTGTTTCAGAGTTGGGCAGCCTCAAAATTGGAATATTAAATTCTTACAAAAATCAGGAGACTTTCTATATTTAATACACTTAATCAGATTGGATGGTAAATCAAACAATGTGGAGGGGTGTAGCAGAGGCTGTTGCTAGGTTAGATGTAACAAAATTTCTCAGAGTTGAATCGTCCCCAAAAGCATTGGTATGGGATTGTGTATTGAGGCATGAGAAAACCAATTGACATTGGATGGACCATCTGTTTTAGATTCATGTATTCTGATGGGTTCAAAACTTAGAATCCAAGCCAAAACCAACAGATTGTGCTACAAGTGTTATAATTCCAATATAAAAAAATATTTTCCCCACTGGTTCAATATAGTTTTCCATTAACCTTCTTTTGGTCTTCTGCCTGTTAATTTTTTATATTTAGGAATACAAATAGAGTCATGGGAATCTCAGCCTGATATAAAAGTAACTACTCCATTATCATTCTTTGGGAAATATCCTATCTTACAGAAAGATTCATTGAGAAAATGAATTAGACAGCCTGCCCAACATCCTGGGCTTTTGGGAAGGTTACATTAAAAACGCACAAATAAATCATTTATAGTTCAAGAGTTCAAGAAAGAAGAGATTGCTGCGGTGTGTGTGTGTGTGTGTGTGTGTGTGTGTGTGTGTGTGTGTGTGTTTGTACGTACATACTTGAATATGTACGTACACACACATACATACACACACACACACACATATATCTAAAGGCTTGGCAACTGGCATGTATTTATGACAGTTGGGTGTCCCGGGCTCACTTGATCATCTTTTCTGATCTTCTGACAAGCCAAGTCCATGGGGAAGCCATATTCTCTTAACAACTGTGTTCCTAACTTAACAACTGCAGTGATTCGCTAAACAACTGTGGCAATTCAATTTCTGGGTAAAATTACCAATGATAAAGTTTTACCTTGCCTTTCTTCTTTTCATATTTATTTTTCATTTTTTATTTTATTTGTTGCATTTTTTATGCCGCCCAACTCCCAAGGGACTCTGTGAGGCTTACAACAGAAATATAAAAACATTAAAACAATATAAATATTAAAAAACAATTTAAAAAGCCATACATACCATTCGTGGCCGGATCTCACAGATTGTAACATTGAGATCAGCGGCCCCAGGCCTGCCGGAAAAGCCAGGTCTTCACAGCTTTCCGGAAGGCCAATAGGGTGGGGATAGTCCGGATCTCAGGAGGTAACTGGTTCCAGAGAGCTGGGGAAACCACAGAGAAGGCCCTCCCCCGCGGGCCCGCCAGCTCTTGGCACCTTTATCCCTCATCTCATTTGGCCCTCCTGACTCAAGAGGGTGTTAATAATATGAGACAGTCTGAGTGGGAAGATTAAAGACCCTGGGGAATGAATTTGGCTGAATCAAATTCCACTGGAAGGACTGGAAATTGGTCTGAGTAATTCCTTGCTACGGGCAAAAGGCTATAGAATTTAAAAAAATATTCTACAAAGATTTTTTTTTTTTTACAAAATTTGGAAATTAAGCACAGTCAGCCTTGTTTGTAATCAGATGGAGAACTGGCTAGAACATTATGGGATGTAGATTAGTTTGGGAAGTTGAAAAAAGTTCCTAAGACAACAATGAATAATGGAGTCCTTAGTGCTTTCTGAGCTTGGTTTTTTGCTTTCAGATGTTTCATTACTTGACCTTATAGTATCATAAGTCTCTTCTTCCCTTCCCTTTCCCTTCCCTTCCCTCTAAATTGGAAATCATCCTGGAAGTAGGCAGTGACAAACCAGTTTGGCATTTTTAACAAAACTCAACCTCAATCATGTACACACAATGTCCAGATAATGTGCTCAACTCAAGGAAGATTTAACGTTTATAGTCTCCTTACATTTCCCACTTAAAAACAGAGGGAAACTGTTATTATTTTGTGGTTAGGAAAGACACTGAGGGGAATAGAAAGGAGGTTCTAAAACTGTGTGGTTGCCTGCTCCTGCTACAAAAGATATTTGTCAAACTGGGTTTTCTTTGGTTTGTTTGTTCATTCATGCATGGAATAAAAAAGCTGCAAAGACATGCCAATGTTACTATTAGCTGATGACTGGTGTTTTATGGAATAGTTGTTATACATAACCCCATGGGTTGAAAACACCAGTTTGAAATTCAACAGCCATAGCAACAGCTTTGAGGAGGAAGCAGTTAGACAAGCTGTTCAGTGACTTAATATCAATTACAGAGTTTAATTAACTAGATCAAGTGAAGAAACATTGGCTCCATTTAGAGTAAATATGCTGTTCAAGCACATTGGGTGGGAGAAATCCAGGGAAAGTAGCCAACAGATATTTTCAGATGTGACTTCCAAACTCAACAATTCTTCCTGACAAAGATGCCAATCAATAGATTTGTCACATCAGCCTTAGAAGGCACAATGATGACTGCCCAAAACCCTTGGCCAATTGAGCTGACAGTCAATGCAACAGAAAAATGAATGTGGGAGACAATTGCTACTTTCCACACTTCCTTTTCTACATGTCTGTCAAGTATTGGGAAGGAGAAATGATGTTCTTCCAACATGTTCTCCCAAAACTACTCTTCCCTAACATTCTCCCATCTCTGTTCACCAGATGTTGCTACGAAGCCTTCAGCCTTCAGCCTTCTGTTCACCAGATGTTGCTACGAAGCCTTCAGGTTTACAATACCATCTTACTCTTAGAAAAGTTCATGCCAGTTATAAATCAATTTACCTGCTGCTGGCAGGTAGGAGATAAAGACAAACCTTCTTTTTTAAAAATATTGTAGGCTGTGTTGGGATTATATTAAAGATAATCCCAACACAGGGGTCCTTGAGGCTCTACATACCTTCCTCAAAACACCAGGCTCAGTCAGGCCATTGCTAAAACATGGTTGAGTGCAAATAACATGCTTAATCAGGACAATTAAAGACTTAATTGATGTATTCACCTAACAGGTTTAGTTTGGTTACAAGTAACCATGCATATCTGTGGACATGTTTAGTGTGTTGTGCTGATTCCATTTAGCTGTTTTATGGTTCAGTGTACCATGTGAACTCAGAAAATGAATGAGGTCAGTCAGCAGACTAAACACATTGTGTAAGAAACGTCTGCTTTCTAGCTAGTGTGGAACTATTTTGAGTAGGATGAATGCAAATTACTTAGAATTTACTCAGGGAAAACCATTCAAACAATAACGATTGATTGAGCAAGACCTGTTTTTTTTTTAAATAATAATAATAAAGCCAACATGTAATCCCTTTCTCATTTTGCCACTCCACTGATGTAGCAAATAATATTTGCGTCTGATTGTATGTGTTTTTTTCTAGAAAATTGAAATCAGGGAATATAGGATGAGTTGTCTCTAGTTCCCATAACAAGAGATAGGGGTTACTTGAATTGTGATGCTGTGTAATATAATATAACATAATGCCGTTTTTATAAATTTGTGTCTGAGTGATTTTTTTTAATTTAGACATAATTGTAAATATTGTGTCTGAACAAAAATCATTTGATAAATAATAAGTAAATGTTGGAGTGGGGGGAAAGGGGTGGGGGGCACACACTGCTAGAGAGAAGCTGATGCAGAACCTGGTGCAGATTTCCTGGACCAGATCCATCCATCCTTCCTTCCCTCCCTCCCTCCCTCCCTCCTTGAGGCTAAAACATATAAAGAACGGTTGGAGGCTAAAACATATAAAGAACGGTTGCTAGAATTGGGTATGTGTAGTTTAATAAAAAGAAGGACTAGGGGCTACATGATAGTGGTGTTCCAATATTTGAGGGGCTGTCACAAAGTAGAGGGGAGGGGGGTGTCAACCTATTCTCCAAAGCACCTGAGGGCAGGACAAGAAGCAATGGATGGGAACTAATTAAGGAGAGAAGCAACCTAGAACTAAGGAGAAATTTCCTGACAGTTAGAACAATTAATTGGTGGAATGACTTGCCTCCAGAAGTTGTGGGTGCTCCAACACTGGAAGTTTTTAAGAAGAGATTGGACAACCATCTGTTTGAAATGTTATAAGGTTTCCTGCCTGAGGAGGGGGTTGGACTAGAAGACCTCCAAGGTCCCTATCAACAATATTGTACTGTTAGAACAATAAAATGCTAAAATATAATGCTAAAACTGATACAAGCAGCACTGATACAATAGCCAACATCCCAGAACACATCAGAGACCTCATAAATTTTTGGCATTTTTCATTTATCAGCTAATTGGGTTTCGTTGATTTTTGTGAGATCTCAGGGTTTTAAAAACTTATTTTATTGGACGGGCTTTGGGATACTTCTAAATGCTTCTAAAATGCTATTCCTTGCAACATCAGCCACCAAAACAGAGGAATGAGGGATTTTGTAATTTGTAAATTAAAGGATGGCTTTGCCTTCATCTGCCAGACTCTTTAACTAAAGAGATTTCTTACTGGAGTGTCATGTCCTTTTGATAACCGATCCTTCTCTTTGATAACAGGCCTCTCTGCCAAAAGGGGCTCACCTATTATCTCCAATTGCTGGCAATTTGAGCTTTAAGCGAGCCCGTCTTTATCAACCACTGTTTTAACAGCTGATTAATTATGGGCTGTAGGGAATCCAGTGGAGAGTTTTATCTGAAGAGCAGTTCAACCATTAGCAGAAGAAACTTCCTTGTACACTCCTAGCTCAGATAACCGAGCCAGATAATAGTCCACAATCCCTTTCTAGCTAATTCAAACAAAGGCGCTCCCTCTTAAGCCAACATGGAGGAAGTTAAATAAACCCCCAGCATAATATATCATTACAGTCTGGCATTCTGTGATGCAAGTAAATATAAGTGGAAAAGACACCTGAATGTTTTCAAATCATGGGAGCCACACAGAAGTGAAATATACTGCCTGGCATTGAATAACAGTAAAGTACGCTGACCAGCACATTCACACCTGCTCGTACATTCACTGGGGACATTAAACAGGAATCTTGCATGTGATAGGCCCTATCTCATGACGAGCCATTGACTGCATCTTGTTGGGTTTCAATATTTTTGGAACAGAGTTCTTCCCCCCCCCATCCTTAACCACAAATATGGGATAGGTTAGTCTAGGACAGTAATGTGGAGCTCACCGTGTTAAAAATTCTTTTTTTTTTTTTAAATAATTTTTATTGAAAAGTATTAAAAAAGGAACAAACATATAATGTGTATATACATATGTACATAATCACATATATACATAAATACACAAACAAAACTACAAACAAACAACAACAAAAAAAAACACAAACCTAACACCACAAATTACAAGACAAATTCCTATTTCATAAAGCAGCCTAACGTATCTTAGATATTACATACATCTTATGTGCATATTATATATTTCTCGTAAGTTAATGTCAATTTATCAATATATCAGTATCACTATTTCAGTTGTCTATGTGCACTCAAAACTCGTGTAACATTTTGTACTTACATAAATAACAAATGAACAAACATACATCTATTTTATTTTATTTTTTCCCTTTAACCAGTCATAAAATTTATCCCAAATTCCATAGAAAGCCGTTTCTTCCTTATCCTTTATTCTCATAGTGAGCCTATTCATTTCCGCACATTCCATACTCTTATTTATTATCATT
>QLTV01004294.1:800808-820051 GCA_003457575.1 Thermophis baileyi | reverse complement strand
AAACTATACATATCCAGTTCCTGCAACCGTTCTTCATATGTTTTAGCCTCCACTCCCCTAATCATCTTTGTTGCTCTTCTCTGCACTCTTTCTAGAGTTTACATCGTAGCGACCAAAACTGAATGCAGTATTCCAAGTGTGACCTTACCAAGGCATTATAAAGTGGTATTAACACTTCACGTGATCTTGATTCTAAAACCTCCCTAACTTATCAGGCTATAAAAAGAGATGGTGGGAGATTTGAATTTTTAGATTAGCATTATTCTGTTAACGTGATCTTACAATAAAGTAGAATTAGGTGACTTGGTTGTGTTTCCTGTCTGATCAGTCTGGGAAGACTGACATCAATCTTCCAATTGTCTGAAAGTAGAACTTATTTGCAGCCTGATAAATTACAAAGGATTCTTTCTGAGTTACTTTCTCTGCCTGTAATATAGTTGTGAATTTTCTTCCCCCACCTCTTATCTGATTATTCCCTAGATTCTCTTCTCCCCTCTCCCTGTCTCCCAAGGTTATTTCCACATGCCATTACTCTTAGTGATCCACAGTTTCCTGCTTATGGATTTTCCCATCTGGTAGAGCTTTGGGAAGTAGTAGACTCTTTTTCATTGGAGGTGGACAATGGACATTTGTTGGGGACACTGTAGCAGTGGATTCCTTCACCGAGCAGGGGATTGGATTAGATCAGGGGTGTCAAACTCACAGCCCACGGGCTGGATGAGTCACGTGCTGGCCACCCCCACCCCCGGTTTAGCAAAGGGGAAAAAAGTTGTGATACGTCCAGTGGTGGGTTGCTGCCGGTTCGGACTGGTTCTCCCGTACTGGTGGTGGAAATTTGCCCCCGCTCACCGAACCGGCAGCGATGGCCAGGCGGACACCGGTTCTCCGGTCGCCGCTCCTTAAAAGCGGCTTGCAAAGAAACCTCTGCGCATGCGCAGAGGCTTCTGCGCATGCTCAGAGGGTCATTTGCGTGACGTGACGGGGCGCACGCACTTCCGACACGATGCGAACCGGTAGGGAAGGTAAGTAGAACCCACCCCTGGATACGTCATGTGACGACAACGTGTCGTCGCGAGTTTGACACCCCTGGATTAGATGATCTCCAAGACTCCTTCTCATTCATACATTCTGTGATTCTATGAATCTAATTGACTGCAGTTAAGGGAAACTATACATTGGGCTGGTTTAAGAAAGACTCCAGCAATGCAACCACCATGAAATGACTCAGTGAAGAAGCATCTTACTCTTTAAGGTCAGGTGTCATGCTTCGCAGAACTTTGGCAACAGAGTGTGAAGGCAAAGGATTTGAAATTTTCCCATATCCTGTTCAGAAATGATTGTGTAACCTAGGTAAACAGGCCAAAAATAAAAAATAACTATAGGTAGTCCTTGACTTACAACCATTCGTTTAGCAATCATTCAAAATTACAATGAAAAAACTGACTTATGTCCAGTACTTGCACTATTGGAGTTTCCCCACAGTCACATGATCAAAATTCAACCAACATGTATTTGCAACCATTGCAACCTCCCAGATTCACACCATTTGCAACCTTCCCAGCTGGTTTTTGATTAGCAAAGTCAATGGGGGAAGCTGGATTTGCTTAATGACCACATGATTCACTTAATGTCCGCAGTGATTTGCAGAACAACCATGTCAAAAAAAGATCTTAAAAATCATCCAGGACTCAACTTAATGACCATCCTTGCTACCAATGGAAGTTCTGGGCCCAATGATGGTTGTAATTCGAGGACTACCTGTAATAACAGAACCAGGTAATTGTCCTTGGCTTATCCCGAAAGACTAAATAGAATTGGACCTACTTAGTACTTGGGAAGATGCCAGGAAATTCCACAGGTCGACATTTATTATTTATTTAGCGTATGCGATGTTACATTACCAGGAGACAACAGTGCTGATACAGAGTAGTAGTTTGGTTGCCTAAGACTGTTAGCTCATTCGGTTCACACTTGCGTTCACACTTCAACTGACCGCTTGGAGATTGAGCGGCGCGCCTTGACCGGTCAGGCCTATGACCAGGATGTCATAGCCACCATCCAGGCATCACGTCGTCCATCCACCGACCGTATCTATTCGGCCACCAAGGTGCACTACAAGGGGCGAGCTAGCTCTGCACCAGAAAGAAAAATGAACGGCATCCTGCAGGGTCATTCAGGGACTTCTCCCTCCACCAAAGTTGCTTCACAAACGGCCGTTGCATCTGGGAAAGTCCAACACTGGCAGGGTTCTGACTGTCTGCACGAACCACTGGCTCATCTTCCCACCGAAGTGGTACCTATTTATCTACTTGCATATAATATGCTTTTGAACTGCTAGGTGGGCAGAATCTGAGAATTTGAACTGCTAGGTGGGCAGAATCAAGTAATGGGAGCTCACCCCATCACGTGGGGCTAGGACTCGAAACGCTGGAGCAAAGATCATCTCCGGCGTCGTTAAGCCACTGAGCCACCGTGCCTCATAGATTGACATTGATCGACATTGAGATGCCCCTCACTGGGAAACTGGAGTGGGTTAGAGCAGGGGTCCCCAATCTTTCCAACTCGGCAAGCCAGCTCGGTGGGGGAGGCATATGAGTGGCAGGTGCACACCTGCGCACACAGCTCCATTTGTGCTAGCAGTGGGCGCGCACACCCTCCACTCACGCAAATTGAGCTTCGCACATGAGCAGAGGGTGCTTGCGCTTGTGCGCAAATGGAGCTTCACGTGTAAGCGCAAGTGCCCTTTGCTCGTACATTTGGAGCTTCGCATGCAAGCGCCCTCTGTGCATGTGCATGGAGCTTCACACACATGCACTTACCCATATCTCCCGCAGCCTGGTTTCGAACAGGCCATGGCCTGGTAGTGGGAAGTCCTTGGTTAGAGAACAGATCACAAAATTCAGTGAAAACCCCTTATATATGGTTGCTATAGACCAGGGGTGTCAAACTCAAGGCCTGCGGGCCACATCCGGCTCATGGGGTGCTTAGATCTGGCCCATGGGGCTACCCTGGAAACAGTAAGAGACCAGCCCGCGGTGCCTCTGCCAGTGAAAATGGAGCTCGGGAGGGCCGGGTGCGGCCCTCCCAAACTCCATTTTCGCTGGCAGAGGGCTGCAGGAGGCTGTCACAGCCGAAAACGGAGCTCGGGAGCCTGTTTTTGCTGGCAGAGCGCTCGGGCCGCCACAGGCGCCCCTGACACGAGTGATGTCGAGCTGGCCATGCCCACCCTGGCCACACCCATCCTGGCCCCCCGAGGTCAAATACAACCCTGATGTGGCCCTCAATGAAATCGAGTTTGACACCCCTGCTACACACGAAATATGGATGCATTCCTGAGGTTAGCCAAGAGACCAAACTGACGTGCAGGAATTTTTTAATGTGTGTAGATGAGCAAGGAAAAAGATGATGAGCTTTATTTAACCTAGAATGAAGCTACTCTGCCTGTCCCAACATTAAAAACAAACAAATGAAAAAACAAACAAACACTACACAATCCTGGCTTTTGAAAGAGCACCAATGGTCATCCAAGGGTGCTTCACACATGGAACCTCACTGGGTGTCTTGGAGGCAACTCAACTCTTTCATCTCACTCTACCTCACAGGGTTGGTGCTATGAGCATAAAATGGGGATCCCCACATAAATTGTTTTGATTTTCCTGAAGGAAAGGTGAGATATATTGTAAATCTATCAAAGTTTTCATTCAAAGCAGTAAAAAGAACACACCTGAATATAATCCCAACAGTTATTCACATATCTTCTTTACTTGGCCAGTGATCTCATATTCCTGGGTATTTGGTCCCTTGATTTCTAAGCAAAGTGGCAGAAAAAAATAGACTGAAATATAAGAGATTAAAAGAATCTTGTGTGTGGGTTAGCTGAGGTCCATTTTTTTTAACCCTGGGCCCCACAGAGTCTATGAAAAAAAAATTCCTATTTGATCCAAAATGTGTGTTATTTTTACCTTCAGGGGAAACCTTTAATTAATGGATTAGTTCATCACCACGCATACTGTTAATCAGAGAAGATTCCTTTAATCAAGCCCTCCATAATTGCTCATAGCTGAAATTCCACCCAGCATAAAATATATCACTACAATAACCAAGTCTATTTGGGTACAGTTTGTTTCCCCATGCCTTTAAAACCACCTGCACTGAGTGAAACCCAACTCACTGTCTCAACATTACAGATTTAAATCTTTATTTTCTGAGAATGTATCATGATACCATATAAACGTTGAGTGAGCTGGCAAAAAGCCCAATGGCTACATCCTTACATGGCTTGCTGTTGAGTAAACCAGAATGGCCTGCTTTGCAAATCACACTAATCCACAATCAGAATAACAGAGTTGGAAGGGTCCTTGGAGGTCTTCTAGTCCAACCCCTGCTCAAGCAAAAGACCTTATACTATTTCAGACAAATGGTTGCCCAATCTCTTCTTTAAAAACCTCCAGTGTTGGAACACCCACAACTTCTGGAGGCAAGTCGTTCCACTGGTTTATTGTTCTCAGGAAATTTCTCCTTAGTTCTAGGTTGCTTCTCTCCTTGATTAGTTTCCATCCATTGCTTCTTGTCCTGCCCTCAGGTGCTTTGGAGAATAGCTTCACTCCCTCTTCTTTGTAGCAGCCCCTGAGATATTGGAACACTGCTATCATGTCTCCCCTAGTCCTTCTTTTCATTAGGCTAGACTTATTATGGCTTAGTGTGATGTGTAAACCCATCTTCACACCCATTGCAGAACCCATTTCAACTGAGTAAATCTAGAACTTTAGGCTTCGCTTTTGTTGCTCAGAATGTTTGTCTTGTTTCAGAAAATTCAATCCAGCAATTCTTTTAATAGTGATCCATCAGCGCAATGTGGTTGGAGAGAGAAGAAGCAGTGGCTTACATACAGTAAGATTTCTATGAAGTCCTCTGGTATGACAGCAATATTCTCCTTACCCTGGATGCTTAAACCTGCTGCAAAGCATCCCCAGATTCCTGGACCATATTTCTGGAGTTTGTGGAAGGAAGGTCTAATACAGAATGTGCACAATGTGAATCTGATACAACTTTATTTCAACAATGCCAACCTGATTACCTTAAATGGAAGACTGATTCTAAGACATTCTGCCTGCTTCCTACAGGAAACATAGAGACCCCTCTTCCTTCTTCTTTGTCCTGTCATGAAGAGAGAAAACTCAAAGACGCAGACTTTCTCTACATCTTAATGAATTTCTCACTTGCCCTTTTGGACTTTAAGCATCTGTCTCTAGGTATTCTTAAGGTGTTGTTCTTGCTAAATATCAAGGGTCTCCAACCTTGGCATTTTTAAGACTTGTGGACTTCAACTCCCAGAATTCTGGCTGGAGGAATTCTGGAAGCTGAAGTCCACAAGTCTTAAAGTTGCCAAGTTTGGAGACTTGTGCTAAACATAAACCCCAGTGAATGAACCAGTGTTACCTTAGTCCTTCTCCTACACCAGGGGTGTCAAACTCACATCGTTAAGGCGGCATCATGTGACATATCGGGACTTTTTCCCCCTTCACTAAACTGGGCGTGGCCGTGGCCAGTGTGTGATGCATCCGGCCTGTGGCCTGGGAGTGTCAGGCCGAAGCCATTTTAGTTGGGGTCCTTGGCCTGCCACACTTTATACTATTTTAATATGTATTCTTTGCTGTGGGAATTTGGGAGGGGGAATTGCATGAGGGCTGTCTGTATATAGCCATAACAAATTCTTTCTAGATAGTCAAGGTCTTCCTTTGTCTTTGCACTCCTGCACCTGCATGGAAGGAGATGGGTGGATGCTGCCAAGTTGGCAGTTGAAGATTGGTCGACGTGATGGACTTGGGGGTGTGGGGACAAGGGCTTGAACTTTCAACTGGGTGGAGAAACCCGGGGACTTCAGATTCGGGTTTCTCCCAGATGTGCCAACATGGCTCTGTTAATAAATTGGAACTTTGAGGAACACTTTGCCTCGGACTCTGATTTAATTTTGGATGCTATTTGGAACCCTGACAGGGAGTTTGACAGCCCTGTCCTACACAGTCCATCAAGGGCATTAGCTTGAGGAAGGGTGCTTTTTATATACATCATGTGCCTTGGACTTTAACATGCCAGTTCTGAGGTCGGAGGAATGGATATTCTTCAAATCAATCAATCAATCAATCAATCAATCAATCAATCAATCTATGAAATGTTGGAAATGTCATCAAATACCTGGTTCTTTTTATCATATGTGGTGGACATTTGCTGAAGCCAAAGCGTATTGGAGCTTAATTCAAATATGGATAGAAAAGATATTGAAACAACGTATAGAGTTGAAGCCAGAGATATTCCTGTTGGGTATATTACCAGAGAAATATAATAAAGTACATACTTAATTATTCATATAATTACAGCAGCTAGAATTGCATTTGCACAAAATTGGAAAGTAACAAAAGTCTGATGTTTCCATATACAAAAGGAAAGGTAACAAGGGCGAATGCAAAAATTATATGAAA
This sequence comes from Thermophis baileyi, assembly GCA_003457575.1. Taxonomy (NCBI): domain Eukaryota; kingdom Metazoa; phylum Chordata; class Lepidosauria; order Squamata; family Dipsadidae; genus Thermophis; species Thermophis baileyi. The sequence goes on along the minus strand of QLTV01004294.1, from coordinate 813,572 downwards.
CTTAGTTTATTAAGTATGCCTGTATGTATACAACTATGGATATAGAAAAAATATAAGCTTAAGAGTTGTACCGTTAATTAAGTGAAGTTAGGGAGATGAGCTACCTGTCTGTTAACTACAAGATGGATCACAAATGGAGTTACTCAGGAAAGGAATAAGAGGGAGGAAGAGGAAGTAGAAAGAGGAGGAGAGAAGGAAGAGTAGAAGGAGGTTAGAAGGAGGGAAAGGGAGGAAAGAGGGAAAGGGAGGAAAGAGGGAAAGGGAGGAAGAAGAAGAAGGGTAGGAAGGAGGGAGAGAAGGAGAAAGAAGGTAGAGGAAAGAGAGGGAGATAGAGGGAGGGGAGTGACATGAAGTATTAAAAACAGACAGGTAACAAGATTATAAAAGGTGCAAGATTAGGATGTTTGTTAATTGTTTACTGGATAGTAATGTATAACTACGTAAAGTTTGATATGATTTAAGGTATATGTGTTGATGTATATATGGAGAGTGTTAAAAAATAAACAACTTTTTCAAAAAAAATCAATCAATCAATCAATCAATCAATCAATCAATCAATTGATCGATCAATGTCTTTGCACAATCTTTCCAAAACTTTCTGTTGTTTTTTTTAATCTCATAGGACCTACCGATGTAGGGGAAGTAAGTCCTGTCCTCAACATCTCTTATGCAGTTGTGGAACATATATTTGCTCACATGTGTGAAAGAATTTTATCTGTGTGGTTTTTGAACACATTATGAACTCTGATCCAGCTCAGATTACATGCCCAAATAGATGAAAACATGGTGTAATGAAAGTACTTGAAAATAAACAAATGTATGACTAACTGATAGAACAGAATAAATACTTTGATCTGTCATCATCCATTACATTTCCTCCAAAATTAATGCAAAGTTATACTCAAGATAATCTTAATTTTCTTTTAGCTGTTTTTACAGTGGGGAGAGATTATTCTCTCTGGCAGTGCAATTTAGTTTGTCTTCTTGCATTTTTGTTTTGCATGTTTGTTTGGTGTCCCCCCCCCATTTTTATCCAACATTTTCAATCAGAATAGAGCTGGGAGGGACCTTGGAGGTCTTCTAGTTCAACCCCTGCTCAAGCAGGAGACCCTATACAATTTCAGACAGGTGGCTGTCCAGTCTCTTCTTAAAAACCTCCAGTGATGAAGCACCAAGAACCTCTGAGGGCAACTCATTCCAATGGTTAATTGTTCTCACTGTTAGGAAGTTTCTCCTTAGTTCCAGGTTGCTTCTCTCCTTGACTAGTTTCCATCCATTGTTTCTTGTCTTGCCTTCTGGTGCTTTGGAAAATAAGTTGACCCCGCTCTTCTTTGTGGCAGCCCCTCAAATACTGGAACACTGCTATCATGTCACCCCAGTCCTTCTAGCTATACCCAATTCTTCCAACCATTCTTCATGTTTTAGTTTCCAGGCCTTTAATCATCTTAGTGTGGTGACCAAAACTGAATGCAGTATTTCAGGTGTGGTCTTAATAAGGTTTTATAAAGCAGTACTAATACTTCACAGGATTTTGATTCTATGCCTCTGTTTATTCAACCAAGGATTGTATTAGCTTTTTTGGCTGCTTCCACATAATGCTGGCTCATATTTCATTAATCATCCACTAGGACTCCAAGAGAGTCAACCTAGAAATAAGGAGAAATTTTCTGACAGTGAGAACAATTAACCAATGGAACAGTTTGCCTTCAGAAGTTGTGGGTGCTTCATCACTGGAAGCTTTCAAGAAGAGACTGGACTGCCATTTGTCAGAAATGGTGTAGGGTCTCCTGCTTGGGTGGGGGGTTGGACTAGAAGACCTACAAAGTCCCTTCCAACTCCGTTAATCTGTTAAATCTGTCCCTCTCACAGCTACTGTTTTTGAGCCCGGTTTCGCCTCATCTGTACTTGTACCTTTGGTTTTTCCTGCCTAAGTGTAAAACTTTGCTTTCTCCACATTAAATTTCATTTTGTTGGATAGGGCCCATTGTTCAAGTCTTGTCGAGATCTTTTTGGATCTTTTTCTGGGCGAGAAGACCCTTCCGCAAATTCCCTTGCAAATTCCCCTGCTAACCTGGTTGTGCATTGGATTTGATCAACTCTACTCGGGCCTACTTGGAAATATTGTGCAGATATCCCAGCAAATCTAGGCTTTTCCAAAGTGAATCAGAACTGAATTTTAACTTAGTTTTCTCAGCAGCTCTAAGATTTAAATTAACATAAGAGACCGAGATAAAGTGCTTGCAAAAACAGATACATTTTGCGACACATTCCATACTAGGAAAACGTTGTGATGGGAACTGCCGAAAAGGATATGATTTTGTGATTGATGGTTGAAACCTTCTTGAGGGCTCAATTAAACAGTGAGGCTGACTGAGGTCAGTTACTATGTCTTCTTTTCCTTAATGTTTTTTTTTTCCATAAATTTTTTATTTTTATTCTCATACAGACATTTCACATATTTATCATTTCATTCCTCATTTCATTCTTTTACACAATCTTACACATATATTCTATATTTATCTTATTGCTTTATTCCCATCCTCCCTTTCTATCTCATACAGCCCTTCCTTTCCTTTCTTCTTCCCTTCCCTACCCTTCCTCCTTCTCCTTCTAAACCTACTTCCCTTCCCTCTCTCCTTCTCCTCTTCCCTACTTCCCCTCCTGCCCTCTCTCCTAACTCTCTTCTCCCCTCTTCTCTCCTCCTCCTCTTTCTTTCTTCCTTCTTCTTCTCCTCTCCTCCCTTCCTCCTTCCTTTGCTGTACTTTCTCCATTTTTCTGGGATGGTATTCCAGCAACCTTGAATTCTTTTGCACAATCTTACATTTTTCATATTTATTCCATATATGTTCCTTTAACCTATTTCTTCTATCTTTATGTGTTTGTCTATTAATACCCTCAAATTTTAAAAAAAAATTCCTTAATGTTTTTTCTGCAGCTGTAATTATATACCATAAACATCAACCTAGAATATATAATAAATCAAAGAATGATATCCCTCCGCCAAGTGTTTATTTGCTTCTAAGCTCAGATGCCAGTGGCCAAGTGCTACAGTTTGTGGAAGTACATAACAGAAATAAATCTTAGATAAAACTTCCTTTATCTATTCAATCTTTATAGGCTTCTGTTTTTTTAAGACTAAATGTCTAACCCAAGATGACTATGATATTTGATAGCCAAATAATATTTGCATTTCATTGTAAGACTTGAGTGGCATGGTGGCCTAGTGGTGAAGATGCTCGCCTCCCATTCAGAATGCTAGGTAGTGGCAGATGTTTCTCTCCTAGGGCACAAAGAGAAAATATCTGCTACAAACTCTGCATAGGCATCAGGAAGGGCATCTGGACAGTAAACGCTCAGCTCTATCCAGTTGCCCTGACTCTACCCCGAATTAAGGGATTACAGGGTCGTAAAGGGGTGTGTGTGTGTTATTATAAGTTTAGACTTGAGGTCACTTGAGAAAAGGGAACAAATATTTTTAGCAGCTGGTATAAATTACCTCAAAAGGTAATTTTTAGTTACCCAACCCAAACCCAAAAAGGGAAAGAAAAAAAAACATTTTAAACTTCTTTAATTAAGTAATATATGATTTATCAGTTCATGTTGTGTTCATGGTTTTGTTTAAATATGAGGGGGAAATGACTTTTTCAAATATACATGAAATTGGCCTGAGGGACAGTATTATGATTTTTATTTCTCTTATTCTACATCTCTGCTATAACAACCAGTTTAGCTGAGGCCGCTGTAGTTGTCCAACAGGGCAGTTTTCAGAAGATGCCATTAAAAATGTTCTGCTCTGCATTTCTGTTGCAGTTGCCAAGAATTAAACAAATGGCCATTGCTGTCAACACTCTTGTCTGTTTACCACTGTTTAATTTTTTTTTTTTTCATTCTCTGTCAAAGATTTCAATAGACAGCCACTGGACCATCCAAAGAGAAGGTAGTTGGAAATAAAGAATAAGAATCTTGGTGACCTCGGTTTCTAGGTTTTTAATAAGTTTTCTCCAACTGTGTCTTCTTCCATTGTACCTCAACAAAGAGCTGCGTGCCTTTGTTAAGACGCTATGACTAAATGGTACCTTTTGGCTTAATGTGTGTTTGATTAGTGGGCATTCTGAAGTTTGAAATTTTTATTCCCTTCTAGGCAGGAACGGGCTTCAAAAATTTTAGCAAGGGGTTTTCTGCCCGGTTGCTGGGTGGGCATGGCCATGGTGGGCATGGCCTAGTCGGCCTCCTGCACCACGGTGTGTGGGGGGGTGTTTTTGCCCTCCCCGGGCTCCAGAGGCTTTCCTCGAGCCTCCGGGAGGGCAAAAACGGCCTCCCCAGGCTCTGGAGGCCCTCTGGAAGCCGGAAACAGGCCCGTTTCCGGCCTTCCCGAACTTCCGGTAGGCCCATTTTTCACCTTCCCCGAGCCTCCATGCGCGCCCTGCACTTACCTGCATCCAAAACGGGTCGTGTGTGGACTCCTGGGAGGGGCGGGGTGGGCAGGGCCAGCCAGGAGTAGGATTTGGGGGTTCTCCAAATTGCAAAGAATCTTAGCTAGAGGTTCTCCCGAACCCCTGCAAACCCCCAGCAGCCCACCCCTGCTTCTAGGCCACCCTACCTCTTCCCCTCTTTTTCCTCAAACCTTTTCAAGGCCATAATGACACTTCATAATCTGAATGGACAAAGCAAAGACTCCATACTTTGTAATTTTCAAATCCCGCAATGTGGTGTGAGCAAGGACTACATGAAACTATCGGGGACCTGACAGTAGCCAGAAGAGAAGACAAGAATATTTATTTGGTTTTTTGGAAGGATCTCAGAAAAAAATGGGGGTTTTTGCTTATATTTGCTTTGCAATTCTGTAAATGTAGTTTTAGGAAATATTTATTGCACATCAAGCAATATAATAGGCTTACTGTCATGCAATATCTAAGATAAATTGACTTTTCTACCGGTATTGCCATCTAGATAATGTACCTGGCTCTGGATGTTCAGCTTCAGAAATTAAGAGAATGGCTGCAGAGTGATATGGAGTGGTCCTTCATTTGTCAGAAGTCATGAGGTGCTAGCAAGTATATTTATGACACTGACACCTTTGCTGACACTCTGACCCTGGACTAGCTGTCATCTAGCTGTGTTGGTGCCGTGGTTAGAATGCAGTACTGCAGGCTAACTCACTGCTCACTCCAGGAGTTCAATTCTGAGCGGCTCAAGGTTGACTCGGCCTTCCATCCTTTCGAGGTCAATAAAATGAGGACCCAGATTGTTGGGGGCAAGATGCTGAATCTGTAAAACTGCTAAGAGAGGGCTTTAAAGCCCTGTGAAGCAGTATATAAGTCTAAGTGCTATTGCTATTGCTATCTGTGGAATTTTTCAAGCCTTGGTAACTAAAGATAGTCCTCAATTTTTCAAGGTCTCTTGAAAAGGAGTGAACTTGTAAACACAAATTATATCTTAGACAATAACTGGCACCTCTACCTTCTACCATAACTACCATAGGAGGACAACTTGAATATTGGGTGTTTTGTTTGTTGTTTTAATAACCAGCATCACTCTGGTTGCTACCCACCTTTGTATGCTGCACCTTGGGTTTAACCTTGATCAACAAAGTTCTCAAATAACTAATGCCCCATGACCATTTCACAATGTCATATACCCTTTATATTTTTCACACCCAAATGACTGTTCTTAGATGATATGATGGACACCCTAGTTATGGCATTGCTTAAATTGGCTTCAAGCCCAGCGTGAGTCTGAGCGATCTGATCTGAAAAAGAATTGCTCGGATTGTTCCTGATGGAGTTCAGACGGAAGGTGGCTACTAGCCAGAGCGACCGATACTATGGACAACTGGCTGAGTTACCCAAAAGAGTTTCCTTCCACAATTTTTTCTCAGATGTGCTCTTCATATGGTGATCTTTGAACTCACTTCACAGGATGGTAGAATGGTGATGAAATGTACCTTCTGAAAGTCCCGTGATGAAATAACATATGGTTTTCTGGTTACCTTGTGACCTCAATTCAAATTGACAACAGCATTTAAAGCCTTACCTGTCTTAGGGACTAAACTAGTTCCAGTCCACCTCTCTCTTTTAAATCATCAAGGAGGGTAGCTTTTCTAAGATCTGCAGAAACCCTTTGTCATCTACAGGTAATTCTGTTTTCCCTGTGGTGGAGATCGGCTTGCAGAACAAAGTGCCACTAGAACTAAAGCAAGCCCACTCCATCTTATAATTCAGAAGCGAATTCAAAATATGTAGCTTACCAAGGATTTGATTGGACCATTTTAATTTCCACAAAAGTTTATTACTTTTGCTTTGTTGTTCTGAGCTATTTTTAGTAGCACCTATGTTGTTTTAACTAAGGCAGTTTTAAGTCTGCTAAAAAGTCCCAATGAGTCATAAACCCTGATAATCTACAGGTCAGGAGAGAATACAGTTAGACTAACCCTTGAGCTGGCCAATATTAAACTGACATTTGGAGGTATGATGGAGAGGGAACAAGGGTCTTAGAATCTAGCAGACCCTCAAACTTGCCCTGATATATTTTTCTGACTTTGGAAAGAAGCAGAATTAGAGGCTGGTAGAGAAACAGGGGTGGGGAATTAGATTTCCCCCTCCAAGTGTGGGGAATTCCCTTGAATTTCAAAGAACATATGTTTTTTGAAAATTTTCTCAGAGATCATACATTGGCTGTCCAAACTGTGAAATCCACATCTAATTGAACAAAAGATCATGAAATTTAATTTTGACCTATATTGTTGTTGTTAGTTGCGAAGTCGTGTCCGACCCATCGCGACCCCATGGACAATGTTCCTCCAGGCCTTCCTGTCCTCTACCATCTCCCGGAGTCCATTTAAGCTCACGCCTACTGCTTCAGTGACTCCATCCAGCCACCTCATTCTCTGCCGTCCCCTTCTTCTTTTGCCCTCAATCTTTCCCAGCATTAGGTTCTTCTCCAGTGAGTCCTTCCTTCTCATTAGGTGGCCAAAGTATTTGAGTTTCATCTTCAGGATCTGGCCTTCTAAAGAGCAGCCAGGGTTGATCTCCTCTAGGACTGACCGGTTTGATCACCTTGCAGTCCAAGGGACTCGCAGGAGTCTTCTCCAGCACCATAGTTCAAAGGCCTCAATTTTTGGCGCTCAGCCTTTCTTATGGTCCAACTTTCACAGCCATACATTGCAACTGGGAAAACCATAGCCTTGACTATACATACTTTTGTTGGCAGGGTGATGTCTCTGCTTTTTAGTATGCTGTCTAGATTTGTCATAGCTTTCCTCCCCAGGAGCAAGCATCTTTTAATTTCTTGACCTATATACTCATGAGTAAATAGAATTTTCACAGTCTAAAAGATTTGAGAAACGTTTGAGGAAAGCTGCTGGAGTGACCAGAAGAGATAAAATCAGAAATTTTAGAAAGAAATGGCATAGAACCAATCTTAAACTACATACAAAAACAGCAAATAAAGTAGTTTGCTTACCTGGAAAGGATATATTGGGATTCCATATTAAACAGGGCATATACAAAAAGAGGAAAAGGTCAAAGAACATGAGGCAGATCCAGAAGAAGATGGAGAGACAACATTAAAGACACACTACAACAGCATCAAATAACAAGGGTTGAGGCCGCTAGAAAGCAAGAATCAGAACTTTGTAACTTGAAGCAGTAAAACAGGAAGTAAAGAAAAAAAGGGGGGAAAAAAAAGAAAGCATTTGAGATGAAAATCAGAACAGGCCACCCAGAATTGAGGTGAGAAGTGGACTTTCATTTTATGCTTGTTGTAGTGATGCAAAATAGCTGTTCCTTATAGGACAGTGATGGCGAATCTATGGCACGCGTGCCCAAAGTGGCACGCGAAGCCATTTTCCCGGCACGCACAGCCTTGCCTGTTTGTCTTATGGGTTTCTGGAGCGCATGCGCGTGCGACGATCAGCTGTCCTTCATGCGCGCGGCAGTGCCAAAACCAGTGTGTGCATGCGCGCCGTCCAGCTGATCGTTGGGCGCACATGCGCACTAGAACCCGGAAGTTTGGCTTTTCCACAGCGTGATCCCTTCGCACACATGGCAGTGCCGAAAACTGGTGTGCGCATGCACGCCGGCCAGCTGATCGTTGGGCACGCATGCACGCTAGAACCTGGAAGTTTGGTTTTTCCGGAGCGTGGCCCCGATGAGCGCGCGCACACACGCGTGACGTTTCCACACAACCTTTTCGGCATTTGGTGCCAAAAAGGTTCGCCATCACTGTTATAGGAAAGGGGACTCTTCTGGGGACACCCAGTAGCTTTAGCCAAAATAGTCACTAAAGTTGGATAGATGGATGCTAAGATTTGAAGTATAGCAGCAGCTGTTTCATCTCCAAAACTATTTCCAGAAAGCTGGAGAAATCATGTCGATAGACATGAGAAGCTCCAATGGTTTTATGATTCGTAGAGACCAAAAAGACAAAGTGACTGCTTTCATTGTTCTGTGCATGCATTTTTTAAAAAAAATTAAATTCCACTAAGAAACATTAGTTTTGTCTAAAATGGCCTTAAAAATCATTTAGACTACCATTTTGACTGTCTATACTAGGCAGAGGTGGGCTTCACATAATTTAACAACGGGTTCGCCCGAACCGGTCCGGACGGGCTGAATCCCACCTCTGATACTAGGGCTGTCAAACTCGTGGGCCGCAGCCCAGATGCGTCACGCGCTGGCCACACCCACGCCCAGTTTAGCGAAGGGGAAAGAAATCGCAATACGTTACGTGACGCCTCTGTGACGTCGCAAGTTTGACACCCCTGGTCTATACTAATATAAGGAGAGAGAAACGTCTTGCCCTTATCTTGAAAAAAAAAACCCCCATCAAAACAGTATCTGATTTGATTATATGTGAATAAAAGCCTACCAAGAAATTCCAGAGTTGTAAAACAGACTGGAAAGTTAAAAAAAAAAAATTCCAGGAGAAGTTAATGACAAATAGCTCCTATATTGTGTTGTGAAAACTACATAGACATATCCACTTGGTCATCAGGAGTGAACATGACCAGTGATATCTGCCCTCTTGCCAATAATTGTTATATGTTTTCATGAAAATATTAGAAACATACTCAAATAATGGAATAACCTGATCAATTTGTCTGAAATGGCAAAGGTTCTCCTGCTTGAGCAGTGGGCTGGACTAGAAGACCTCCAAGGTCCCTTCCTATTCTATTCTATTCTATTCTATTCTATTCTATTCTATTCTATTCTATTCTATTCTATTCTATTCTATTCTATTCTATTCTATTCTATTCTATTCTATTCTATTCTATTCATTCCCATATGTGATACTAATAAAGGAGAATATTTGTAGCTCCGGGTTGAAATGAGGGGTCCTTGGTGCAGACATTTCATTACATACTTAATAGTCACTTAATAGTGAAATGGGCAGCATATAAATTTAATAAACAAACAAACAAACAAACAAACAAATAAAGGAGTTTTAGACCTACAGGTAGTCTTTGACTTACGACCACAACTGAGCTCAAAATTTCCATTGCTAAGCAAGACAATTGTTAAGTAAATTTTACCCCATTTTATGAACTTTCTTGCCACAGCTGTTAAGTGAATCACTGCAATTGTTAAGTTAGGAACACGGTTGTTACCTGAATTGGGCTTCCCCATTGACTTTGCTTGTCAGAAGGCCTCGAAAGGGGATCACATGACACCGCAGCCGTCATAAATATGAGTCAGTTGCCAAGCATTCGAACTTTGATCACGAAACTGCAGAGATGCTGTAATGATCGTAAGTGTGAAAAATGACCATGTCACTTTTTCAGTGCCACTGTAACTTTGAACAGTCGCTCAATGAATGATTGTAAGTCGAGGACTACCTGTATGGCTGTGGTTTCTTGGTTTCGTCTACCTTACAGGCAGAGGTGGGATTCAGCAGGTTCTGACTAGTTCTGGAGAACCGGTAGCAGAAATTTTGAGTAGTTCGGAGAACCGGAAAATACCACCTCTGACTGGTCCCAGCCCCATCTATTCTCTGCCTCCAGAGTCCCAGCTGATCGGGAGGAAATGGGGATTTTGAAGTAACCTTCCCCTGGATTGGGGAGGGAATGGAGATTTTACAGTATTCTTTCCCTGGAGTGGGGAGGGAATGGAGATTTTACAGTATCCTTCCCCTGGAGTGGGGAGGGAATGGAGATTTTACAGTATCCTTCCCCTGGAGTGGGGAGAGAATGGAGATTTTACAGTATCCTTCCCCTGCCACGCCTACCAAGACACGCCCACCAAGACACGCCCACAGAACCGGTAGTAAAAAAATTTTGAATCCCACCACTGCTTACAGGGCTGACAACACTTCAATTTGTAAAGCAGCATAAGGTCACCTTGAGGAATGTGAGATTAGTGTCTTTTCATCTTAGCATGAGATAAATGAGTATTATGTGCATATGAGACACTTCATAGAATACCTAACATAGGTGTGGTGTAAGCGCTTTAATTTAGAGTTGTGATTCGGAAGTTGGGGCTGGTTTTACTATAGATAACTTTTGAGCTCACAAAGAGAGGATGCGTTCTGACCCAGCTCCCCAAACACGACAAACCCTCTGTAGTTGAAGCAATGATTCCTTTATTAGGAGCGCCAGCGGCCCCAGCAAAAAGTTTGTCTCTCACAGCAAGCTAACAAGTCTGTCCAGCAGGGAGATCAGGGGTGGGTTCTAACTTACCTCGCTGCCGGTTCGCTTCCTCCTGCGCCGCGTGGCTGAGCCTTGTGGGTGCGCGCATGCTTTGCGTGCGCGCGCGCATGCGCAGTGCAAAATAAAATAAAATAAAATTAAAAACACGCCGAAAACAAGATGGCGATGCATGTGCAGTGCCAGAAACTCAGCTTCTGCACATGCGTAGAAGAAAATTTTTTTGAAAAAAATTTCGAAAAAAAAAATCTAATTTTTTTTTAAAAAAAGATGGCGGCGCCCACGGACCGGCACCGACTGAACCGGATCGGTGACATCATCGTGACATCACCAGCGGGTCGCTACTGGTTCGGGCGAACCCGTCCAAACCGGGAGCAACCCACCTCTGAGGGAGATGAATAGTTGTCTGCTACATCTATTCATCTCCACCCCCTGCCTTTTATCCCCAGAGCTAGGGTGGGGCTTCGTTAGCAGTGGTGGCTTTTCCATCCCAAGGATCGGCCCACAGATTTCCACTGCTCTCCTCTCCTCTGCCTTTTGCGCATCTGCACATCAGGCACTGGACCCAGCTGTTTCTCCTCTTCCTTATCAGCTACCTCCAGACCTGGGGGCTGTTGACTCTCCATCTGAGGGCTGATGGACGGCCCAGGCTCTGTCTCTGTCTCTCTCTCTGCCAGCTCCATTCCCTCTTCCCCCTCGGAGCTCTCAGGTTGCCTTGATGCTGACCCTGACTCCCACGCCTCCTCCTCCTCCTCCGATTCGGCTGCTGGAGGGGCTGGCGGCCGACAGGCCACAACAGGAAGGTTAACATGACCTTAGAAGAAATGTTGCTAATAGAGGATGCTTGCTTATCATTCCATTCCACTCCAATATCATTCAATTATTTGGAATCTATAAAGATATCAAAAGAAAAGGGAGAGCTGCTACACAGGTTTGGATTTGATAGGATTTTCATGGAAGACAAATCAGGAACACCCCCCCCCCGGCAATAGGCTAGACTGAGAAGTCAAAATTTCCTGGAAGAAGACAATGGCAACCCACGTCTACATTTTTATGCCAGGAAAATGACATGGCCATGAAGTCATCAGGAGCTGAACTGAACTGAAAGACTTCATGTTTCCCTTGTATGAATTTGTTTATTTATTTATTTATTTATTTATTTATTTGTTTGTTTGTTTGTTTGTCAAACATGTACAAGATAGCAGGTATAGGTATAAACATAAACATAATCAAAGTGAATACAGATAGATGAGGACAATAGGACAGTAGGACAGGGACGGTAGGCACGCTGGTGCGCTTTTTTTCTTTTTCTTGGATGCCTCAAACTAACCCTCTTTTGGGGGTGAGGGTTAGTTTGAGGCTATCTCTGGAGTCACATAATAAATTAATTAATAAATTAATGTAGTCCCGTTCCCAACATCTGTTGAGGCTCCAAAATAAGATTTAAAAAACTCATCCATTTTAGCATATGATATGAATACAACTGCTAGGTCTTTATTCTACTGACTTTGTGTTTTCCAAGGACGTATATAGATCATTATCTCCACATTCCAAACTTAAAATAACTTTTTTTTATCCTTTCCAACCAAGAAATGTGGGTTTATAGAAAGAACATCCCAAAATTCTACTCTCCATTGATTGGTTGGTTGATTTCTCAAGCCAAGAAAGTTCTAAATTCAAATAAAAAGTGGATAACTTTTCATCAAGTGTATTCTGAAAGTCTGTAATCCCTTCCCACATTTCATTTTATCATAACTAAAGGCATCTTAGGCATCAGAGTCCTTTGGGAGTTGGGCGGCGTACACATATAATAAATAATATATATATATATATATGTTTTTTTTCTCTGTTAAATCACCTGGTATACCCAAATATGGGAGGGAGCAAACTGCTTCCTTTTTGCCTTTCAGCCCCTGCAGGGGCCATCCAGGCAGTTACTTACAAACGACAGTCCGTTTCTATATGTTACATATTTTTACATAAATAAAGGGAGACTGGAGGGGCCGAAAGGCAAAAAGGAAGCAGTTTGCTCCCTCCCATATTTGGGTATACCAGGTGATTTAACAGAGAAAAAAACATATGTATGTATTTATTTATGTATGAATGAGTGAATGAGTGTATT
>QLTV01004294.1:765299-786192 GCA_003457575.1 Thermophis baileyi | reverse complement strand
GACCAGGTCTGTGGGCGTGGCTTATTTTGTGGGTGTGGCTTGAGGTCTGGTGGGTGTGGCTTCAGGAGGGTGTGGCTTGGTGGTCAGGTGACCAGGTGGGCATGGCCAAGTCCACGTCACAAAGAGCTGAAAAAATCATATATATATATATACACACACACACACACACAACACACACATATATACATATATATACAGTAACCAAAATTTTGAGTAGTTTGGAGAACCAGCAAATACCACCTCTGGCTGGCCCCAGAGTGGGGAGGGAATGGGGATTTTGCAGTATCCTTCCCCTGCCACGGCCACAAAGCCACGTCCACAGAACTGGTAGGGAAAAAATTTGAATTTCACCCCTGGTATGTATATGTATATGTATATGTATATGTATATGTATATGTATATGTATATGTATATGTATATGTATATGTATATGTATATGTATATGTATATGTATATGTATATGTATATGTATATGTATATGTATATGTATATGTATATGTATATGTATATGTATATATGTATAAATGTATAAATGTATAAATGTATATATATAATACAAATAGAATTTTTTTAATTGACCAAGTGTAATTGGACATACAAGGAAATTGTCTCCAGTGCATAAACTCTCAGTGTACATACAAACATATAGTGTACATACAAGCACACAAACATACAATGTACATACAAACATAATCTCTCAGTGTACAGGTAATCCTCAATTTACGACCACAACTGAGCCCAAAATGTATGCTGTTAAGTGAGAAATTTGTTTTGTCCCATTTTATGATTTGTTTTTGCCACATTTGTTAAGTGAATCACTGCAAATGTTAAATTAGTAATACAGTTGTTAAGTGAATCTGACTTCCCCATTGACTTTGCTTGTCAGAAGGTCGCAAAAGGGGATCACATGACCCCAGGACATTGCAACCGTCATAAATGTGAGTCAGTTGCCAAGCATCTGAATGTAAATCACACGACTATAGGAATGCTACTTTTTTCAGTGCCATTGTCTGAACGAACTGTTGTAAGTCGAGGACTACCGTGTTTCCCCGAAAATAATACATGTCCCCATAATAAGGCCAATCAGGCTTTTCAGCACATGGGATGAAATAAGCCTCCCCCAAAAAATAAGGCCCCCCAACTACTTTGCGGGGAAAGGGGGGGAAATGCCGGGAGCCGCTCTTTTTGCGGCGGGCACTCTTTTGGCCAGGAGAGAGAGAGAGAGAGCAAGCGAGAGGCGGGTGCGCGCACGCCCCGCAGGACTGGCTCAGCTTTTCTGGGCTCTGCCTCCGGCGATGTTTTGAAACGCGCTCCTGTCTGCGAGGAAGAGGAGGCGAGCCTCGATCCCTGCCTCACTGCCTCCTCACAGGCAGGAGCGCATTTCAAAATGCCACCGGAGGCAGACCCCAGAGGAGCCAAGCCAGTCCCGTGGGGCATGCGCGCACCTGCCTCTCGCTTGCTCTCCTTCTCTCTGAAGAACGCAACAGAGCTACAAGTCCCAGGTAGGGCGCACGTCTCGTGGCCAACCCCATCCCGCTCCGCCTCACCTGCCCAAATTGCACCCCACCATGAGACGCACGTCCTACCTGACACTTGTAGCTCCGTTGCGTTCCTCGGTGTTGTGTCCACTGACCCTCCCCCGCCTCTGGCTCTCGAGCGAAGCGGGAGGGGGAAGAAACTCTCGCGAGCTGCCTGAGGAAGCCGAGCTGACAGCCAAACGTCTAGCCGGGCTCTTCCAAACCCGCCCCTCTCTCTCTCGGCAGGGGGGGAAAGAGCAACACCCGCAGTGCCTCAGTCATCCCCGCCGAGGAGAAGCAGCCGGCGACCAAACCCGAGCTGACAGCCAGACTTCTAGCTGGGCGCAGCAGCAGAAGCAGCCGGCGAGCAAGCCTTTTGGGTGGCGGGAGGGGGGGAGAGTGCACGTAAGACACAGGACAAGGAACCTTTTGGCCGGGGATGACTGAGGCGCTGCGGGTGTTGCTGCTGCCCTTGCTGCCACCACCTACGGAGGCCCCGGCCGGCCAAGCTTAGCTGCGGGCAGAGAGCACTGGCCATGGTTGGGCCGGTCAAGCTGCATCTGTTGGGGCTTCCCTCGGCGTGGCTGCTCGGTGTCTCGCTGCCGGGCGCCTGGGAAGAGTAACCGGGGCCTGCAGGAGGAAGGGAGTGCAGGCAAGGGTCCTGCGAGGCTCCCCTCCCCAGGAAGAGTCCGGCTCAATCGCCGCCCCGTCTGGTGACTCCTAAGGCGGAGGGGCTTCCCGGGCATGCCGGCGGGCGCTCCGGTCAGTCAGTGCTCAGGTGGGGGGACCGCGGGAAGATTGGAGCGGAGAGGAGCCGGGGGGAAGGGGAGGCCCATCCGCTGCCCTGGCTGAGGTTTGGAAGCCGCATAGCCGGAGTTTGGGGGAGAGAAAGAAAGACTTCTGCTGCTTTCCTTGCGCGCAGCCAAAAGCAGAAGCAGCAGAAGTCTTTCTTTCTTTCTCTCCCCCAAACTCTGGCTCTGCGGCTTCCAAACTCCAGCCAGGGCAGCGGCCGCTCTGTGAGTGCACTTCCTGCTCTATGGTGACAGCTGGAGCTGGAACTGGAACTAAACAGACTGGCTGAGAGACGCCACAGAGCTGCCAGATTCCAGTAAGACGCGCGTCTCGCGGCCCGCCCCGCCTCCTGCACCCCGAAAATAATAAGCCCCCCCCCCAATAATAAGGCCAAGGCCATATTTCGGGGGTCAAAAAAATATAAGCCCCTGTCTTATTTTCAGGGAAACACGGTAGCTGCATAGACAAAACAAAAAGCGATAAATCATAAGATACAATCACAAATCATAAGATACGAACAACAAAGTGATAAATCATAGGATACCAAAAGGAAAAGATAATAGCAAAGATGAGAAGGGTAAAAGCATCACCACGTCAGATTTTAAGGCTAACTCTCAAGATAACATTTTTCCCCCCCAGCACAGGATCATTAAGCTAGAGATTTTCCCTCTCACCAAAATATTTGGAAAGGACTGAAGACTGGGACATGGCAGGGTGTTAGTGTTGGTGCACCTAATTGTCTTTCCCCAAAAAATGTACTAATTGACAAATCAGAGGTGACCAATCTGATAGTCGCTGATTGAAAGTGAAAGCAAATATTTTGAGTGTAAAATTCTCACTCTTCGGCTTGCAGACAGCAGCTTGCCCTTAAACTTCCAAACAGATGAGTTATTTTCTTCTGGATTCCCGTTAACTTGCCAGGACACTGCTGAGGGCCAGACTCCAAGGGTGCTTTGTCAATTAAAGAATGGAGGAGCTCTTTCCTGTCCAAAATAATTAAGTACAGTTTGAGGTACAGCGAAGCAGATACGGGGTAGCTGCTTTGTGTGCAAATTGTGCCAGAGGAAATAATAGGGAAGACACAATTAGGAACAAAGCAAGAGATTAAATCAGCCAACTTTGCTTTGCAGGAAATAAACGAATCTCAGTTTCATCACCCTTTCTGGGTCCATCAGCACTACTTAACATCAAGCTAAACTTTGTCCGTAGGACTGAAATTCTTCTGTGACTTCATGGATTCCTCTTTATTGTTTCGCTTTGTTTAATTGTGTACCCAAGTCTTTAGGGTGACAATCTTTCCCCAGATAGCTTGCGACAATTTTAAAACAAAAACACCAGTTTAAATACATTGGAATCACAGTAGCAAAAGATAACAGGAGCCGCTCATATTAAAACACACACACACACACACACGAACACACAATGTGGAATCAAAACAGAGAAAGGCACATTCGAGGAAGGGAGGTTAAAGTTAAGAAAATTCTTCCGCTGTGCGGCCGTTCTTTAAAAAGCTCTTTAGGGGAGATCCAGAAATCAGATGGGCCCTGAGTCCCATCTCAGGACATGGCGGAATTAAAAGGGTTTTAAGTAGATAGCTTACTAAGGAAATCTTACTGAGTTCTGTAAGATCAAAATCCACATTACTGGCTATATGGTGGTACACCTTTCATCAATGGAATAAACAGCCTGGTGGAGCCTCAAGAAATTTATATTTATTTATTTAATTTATATGCTACCCATATTGCTGTTTGAGATGACTCTGGCCTTTCCTTCTCTTCCCTTTCCCTCCCCCCATTCTCCCTCTCCTTCCCCCTCTGCTGCTCCCCCCTCGACCTCCTCCATGTTAAAATTAGGAATGATGTTATGAAACTGTCATGGTATATGGGAAAGACCTTGGGAGACGGGGCAAAGGGAAGCTGCCTATGGAATGGACAGATAAGAGACAGCATAGTCTGCAGCAGGATAGTGGATGGGGCAACAGGCTCAGGAGAGACCCTCCCTAGTTTCTCAGGCTGAAAAGAAGACAGAGAGAAAATTGTACTTTCTGACTTGCAAGATTCTGTCAATGTAGCTTTATAATGAAGTAGAATTAGTTTATCTGGTCAGGACAGAAACTGACAAGAAACTTTGTCCTTGGGCCTGCAAATGAAAAGAGAAACCATGAGAAGGGAGAACACTACCAATAGAGGTATTAATAAGACAAAAATGTACACTTCTGGCAGTCATATATGCGCCAAATACAAATCAGAGGGAATACTATAGTAAACTACATAGGAAGATAGTAGAATTAGAATTTGAGAATATTTGTCTGTTAGGAGATTTCAATGCGGTAGTTGACTCCAAAAAAGATTATAAAACGGGGAAAAAAATAATAATAATAAGGGGAAAATATTGCCAAACACCTTTTTTGAAATGGTACAAGAATTGAATTTGAAGGATATTTGGAGAGAATTGAATCTGCAAAAAAACAAATATACTTTCTTTTCAAACCCACATAACTCATGGTCCAGGATAGACATGGTATGGATGGATATGGAATTGGGTAATAATATAATGGATGTAGAGATTGTAGTAAATTCATGGGCGGACCATAATCCATTAATGGTGAAGTGGAAGGGAAGAACAAAAAAGAAAGGGAGCTGGAGCATGAATCAGAGGGTTTTAAAGGAAAAAAAGTATGTTCAATGGATAGAAAAAGAATTGGACTTCTTTCTGCAGGAAAATAGAAACGAATATACAACCTTACAGAATTTATGGGATACTAAGAAGGCATACTGTATGTCAGAGGACTAACAATAGCCTATATGGCAAGAAGGAATAAAGAAAAAAGAGAACAACACAGGGGTGAAATGCTTCCGGTTCGCTCTTACCTGTCGGTCGCCGTAGAGCCGGTTGCCAAGGTGCCACCCACCCGGCCGGATGCTGCCCGGACGCCGCCATTTGGGTTCTTTTACCCTCTGCGCATGCACAAGGCGTTCTGTGCATTCGCAGAGGGTAAAAGAACTCAAATGGCAGCATCCAGGCGGGTGGGCGGCGCCTCGCGCTACCTTGGCGACCGGCTCTACGGCGACAGACAGGTAAGAGCGAACCGGGAGCATTTCACCCCTGGAACAACACCTTGAACTGCAGAAGAAATTGGAAGAATTAGAAGTTAGGATGCAATACTCCCAGGATGAGGAAACTAAGAGAGAAAAAGAAATGATTAAGCATAAATTTTTTATTTTGCAATACTCCCAGGATGAGGAAACTAAGAGAGAAAAAGAAATGATTAAGCATAAAATTAATTTAATCACACAGGAAGAAATGGCTCAGAAGCTTAGACTGACGAGACAAAATTATTTTGAACATGCGAACAAACTGGGGAGATGGTTGGCCTACAAATTAAAAAAGGAAAGAGAAAAAAAATTAATTCAACAACTACAAGATGAAGAGGGAAATTTATGTCATCAGATGGAAGAGAAGAAGAGTATTGCACAGAAATTCTTTAAAATGTTGTACAATCAGGAAAAGATAGTGGAAGAGGATATTAAAAATTATTTAAATGAGAGGAATCTCCCCTTAGTATCAGATATAACCAAAGAAATGTTAAATGATAAAATCACGATGATGGAGATGAAGACAGCAGTTCAAAAACAAAAAAACAATAAAACCCCGGGGCCAGATGGAATTCCTGCAGAATTCTATAAAGAAATACAACAGCCAGTGGAGTCATTATTATTAGAGATATATAATGAAGCATTGGAACAGGCAAAACTACCCAAGTCATGGACAGAGGCTCTAATAACCCTTATACCAAAAGAAGATACAGATAAACAACAAATTAAAAATTATAGGCCAATCTCAGTGTTGAATGCCGACTACAAAGTATTTGTAACAATAATGGCCGAAAGATTTTTAAAAATACTCAATTAAATCATACATTCCGATCAAAATAGGTTTCTACCCAATAGATATATAAGAAACAATACCCGGATTATAATGTATGTTCTGGAATACTATGAGGTCCACTCAGAAAAACAGGTAGCGCTGATATTTGTTGATGCCCAAAAAGCGTTTGACAATTTGAATTGGAATTTCTTATTAATCAATTAAACACTATGAATTTTGTGGAAAAATTTATGAGATTGATCAGGGTGATTTACACCAACCAAATGGCAAAAATAATATTAAACGGGGAAACAACAGAAGACATTAGTATAACTAAGGGGGTGAGACAGGGATGCCCCCTGTCACCTCTCCTATTTATACTATCCTTGGAAGTATTATTAATACAAATTAGGCAAAAGACGGAAATAAAAGGATTGAAAATTAAAAAGGAAGAATATAAAGTGCAAGCCTTTGCCGACGATTTGGGGTTTATTATAGAGGATCCATTAGAGACGGGACGTAAATTATTAAGGGAAATAGAAGAATTTGGCACAGTGGCAGGGCTTAAAACAAACAAAGAGAAAACTAAAATATTAACTAAAAATTGTACTAATAGGCAGAACAAGGAATTGGAAGAGAAATTAGGGATTCAAATTACTAAGAAGGTGAAGTATTTGGGAATATGGGTAACCGCAAAATGTTCCTCGATTAAAGAGGATAATTATGACAAATTACTACAACAAACACAAAAGGATTTGGATAAATGGGTAAAATTGCAAATATCTCTAATTGGCAGAAGGGGGGAGGGACTAGAAAAAACTTTGTGGCACTATGGAGAGGAGGTGGGAAAGCAAGGAGGGAGCCAATGAGCCTGGCCTTCCCTGAATGGATGGGAAGGGCAGGAAGCAGAATAACAACCAATCAGCTCAAGCGATAGCTCTAATTGGGATGGAGCGTAGCCCAATGCCATCGCCGGACCATTCCAATCCACACTGGGATTTTTGAAGTTGATTTTAAAGAGCAACCAGGAGAGTACAGGGGACAAGCAGTTTAGGCAGCAGTGCAGAACTGCCCTCTGTTCAAGACTTCAGAAAATTCATGCCTGCCTTTTATTTACCCTCTGGCCGTGGTTCACTCTGTCTTGTTTGCTTTGATATATTTTTATTAACAAGGATTAGGTTACTTGGCATTATGCGCTCAGCTTAAACTTGTAAGAGGACCCAAACAGGTAGGTTTCCTTTTCGAATTGTATTTACACATAGGGAACATTTCGCCCTCCGTGGTCCTTTCCTTGCTGTTCCTTCACCACTAAAGACAATTATTAAATTAATCCTCAACTTATATTTAAATAGATTTGGAAATTCCTACCCAGAAGGGCATTTATGGTCATGTCGTTTAATTAAAGCCTACTTTGGAGAGGGAAGGCGAGAAATGCAACAACAGTTGATGGCCATTTAAATCCTTGCAAGAATTTGCCGACGAATCACTAGTGTTTTGCAGGTTAGGTTACACAAAGGTGGCCTTTGCTTTGCATTGGCTTTACGAGAGATACATAAAGGGATTTTTGTTGTTGTTGTCGTTCTGGAAAATTCATTGTTTGATTGAAACAAAAGACCGCAATTTTCACATTTTCCAGTACGGTGACTTGACTCCTCCTCTTGTCTCTGAATTAGCATGGACCTCATGGACCTTTCATTAAGTGAAAGAATACCTTGGAATATTAGTTAGAACACCTTGGACAACAAACACCAGGTACTATAATTGAAGGTCTTGGGAACAAGTGTTTAATTTCTCAAAGGAGAGTTATCACAGAACTGTACACACAGAAACATACGCAGTGTCCTCTTAATTTCCTGGACAACAGGAAAATTCCTGTATAAGAGCCTTATCATTGTTGATTATGATACCGTAATATTGTACTGTTATTATCCAACATTACAGCATTATTTTTCTACTTCTCATTACAGGGAATCACAGATGCTCAAGCATCTGGTTGACACATGTTCATCTCTATTCTTATTACACTTTACCAGAGACAGTGTAAAAATAAAGGTTTCCCTGTCCAGTTGTGTCCAACTCTAGGGCACGATGCTCATCTCCATTTCTTGGTTGAGGGAGCCAGCGTTGTCCGAAGACATTTTCCGTGGTCATGTGGCCAGCATGGTTACAAGCCAAAGGCACATGGGATGCTACTACCTTTCCACCAAAGCAGTACCTTTGGACTCTAGCGAATCCTGGACTCTAGGCTATACAAGGCTATTCAAGGGAAGACTACAGCACCTAGTTCAGTGGAAGGGATACCCCTTGTCAGAAGCCACCTGAGTAAAGAGTAGGGATATGAAGGCAGATAGACTAGTTAACAAATTCCATGAGGAAAATCCTCAAAAACCTAAGGAAGATTCGAGGGAGAGGGGGGTTTAGCCAACTCACCGAGCTTTCACCCTGCACCCACCCTCTTGTTTTCCAGGTGGTCCTCACTTTGTAAAGGGGAGCCGCTTGTCAACCTGCAAAAACGACTTCAGCTGAAGCCATTCTTTCTCATGCTTCCCAACTGCTAGGCAGGAGCTGGAACAAGAACAGGAGCTCACCCCGTCGCACGGCGCTCGGGTCTCGAACCGGTCTGTCAGCTTTCCAGCTGACAAGCTCAGCATCTTTAACCGCTGAGCCCTCGTGCCCTCCTAGAGACCATGTAAGTTATGATAATTCCTTCTTTTGAGCTTTGACTCTTTTTCCTGCTAGCCCACCCACCTCTGCGCACATCACCATCCCTGCCACCACTTAAAAGAAAAAAAGAGAGAAATTTTGAAAGCAGCCTTACCTGCTCAGCCTGCCCCATTTTGTTGATGTTACCAAGGAGGAAGCAACATGTTTGACAGAAGCCTGGCCAGGCAGATCCTTTACATAGCTGTGAATACAAGCTGACAAGTAAATCAAGCAGAAGGGGACCATAATTGCAGTGAATGCGTTCTTTTATTTGTTAATTCATATATACAATATTATAACAACTGAATATTGTGTAAAAGGCTGCAGAAGAGACACGGCCTGTCAGTTCTGGCAGAGCTCAAGAGACAGAGCTCAAGAAACAGAGTATTACTACTGCTTTATAAAACCTTAGTAAGACCTGGAACACTGCATCCAGTTTTAGTCACCACATAACCAAAAAGATGTTGAGACTTTGGAACAAGGGCAGAGAAGAGCAACTAGGATGATTAAAGGCCTGGAGATTAAAGAACAGTTGCAGGAATTGGGTATGGCTAGTCTAGACAAAAGAAGGACTAGGGGGTACATGATAGAATTATTCCAGTATTTGAGGGGCTGCCACAAAGAAGAGGGGGTCAATTTATTTTCCAAAACACCAGAAGGCAAGACAAGAAACAATGGATGGAAACTAATCAAGGAGAAAAGCAACCTGGAATTAAGGAGAAACTTCCTAACAGTGAGAACAATTAACCAGTGGAACAGCTTGCCTTCAGAAGTTGTGACTGCTTCATCACTGGAGGTTTTTAAGAAGAGACTGGACAGCCACTTGTCTGAAATGGTATAGACAAGTGGTTTGAGAAGGGGTTGGACTAGAAGACCTCCAGCCTCCCTTCCAGCTCTATTCTGAATTTGGCTCTCTTGGTCTGCTTACTGTAGAATTGAAGCAATGTGTCACAAAATCAACTTTGGTCAAAGATATTGAGAATGCTCCTTTGGGGAAAGAGGCACCCCATTTTGAATCCAGCTCTACCTATCTGAGATCCTAGTTCCATCCATGCAATTCTTGATCGTGCTTGGGTCTTGTCCTTCTTTGACCAATAATGTTTTGGTTTAAGTAAGACAAGCCTTGAAGTACATCCAGAACTTTCAATGGAGGTAAACTGGAGCAGCAAGGAAGTTCACTAGTGAAATGATTCTAGCCTTGGTAACCACTTGCCTTCTGAGAAAAGCTCAGGTTTCTAGTTTTAAGTTGTAAAACCTGAAAAGATTCACAGCCTAACTAATGGTGTGGACATCAATTTTAATATGCTTTGACTTAGAAATAGAAATAACACAGTTGGAAGGGACCTTGGAGGTCTTCTAGTCCAACCCCCTGCTTAGGCAGGAAACCCTACACCACTTCAGACAAATGGTTATCCTTATTTCCTGAGCATTAAGGTTGGGTTCCTTAAAGAAAGTTTCTTTAGGGCCTCTGGGTACCTGCTAATCAGCAGTATAAATATCCCCAGATTTGCAAAAGTGGGTCAAATTTGGTGTGTAGGGAAAAGACAGCAAAAGATACAGCAAGGTGGGTCTGAAAATAAGTCAGACTCAACCTGGGGCTCTGCAGAAAATAATTTCATTCAAAAACAACAACAACCTGCCAATGTAGCCCCAAAGGTGCTTTTTCAAGAAGCAACTGAACTTTCTTGTTTTTCTTCGAAGACGTTTTACTTCTCATCCAAGAAGCTTCTTCAGCTCTGACTGGATGGTGGGGAATGGAAGGATTTATATTCCTTGCAGACAGCTGGTCATTTGCATCCTTTTAGAGGGTCGTTGAGACCACTTGGAGGTTTATCTGTGTCCTCAGGGTCCTCAGGGTCACCTGAGTAGTGCAAATGGGTGTGTCAGGGGTGGGTTCTAACTTACCTCGCTGCTGGTTCACTTCCTCCCGTGCTGCGTGGCCACGCCTCGGGAGCATGCGCGTGCTTTGTGCGCGCACATGTGCGCAGTAAAAAAAATAAAAAATTAAAAAAGCCAAAAACAAGATGGTGACACATGCGCAGTGCCAGAAACTTGGCTTCTGCGCATGCGCAGAAGAAAAAAAAATTCAAAAAAAAATTCAAAAAAATAATTTTTTTTAAAAAAAAAGATGGACTGGCACCAACCGAACCGGACCGGCACCGACCGAACCAGATTGGTGATGTCATCGTGATGTCACCAGTGGGTCGCTACCAGTTTGGGCGAACTGGTCCGAACCCGGAGGAACCCACCTCTGGGGTGTGTGGAATTTTCTTGGAACTGCTGAAAGGATGAGAAATGAAACGTCTTCAAAGAAAAACAAGGAAGTCCAACTGCCTCTTGAAAAAGCACCTTTGGCACAACTGTGACCTGGATCAGGGGTCTCCAACCTTGGCAACTTTAAGCCTCGTGGACTTCAACTCCCAGAATTCCCCAGCCAGCCAAGACCCCTGCTCTAGAATTCCCTTAAACCATCACAGTTACTAAGAAAACCAGCCGCAATTCCTTTTTACATAGGTTTTGGCATCACCTTTACACCTTGTCCAAAATGTGTTTCAATTCCAAAAATGGGTAGGGGAATAAGTGGCAGGTAAGAGTAAAAGTCTATGGAGATTCTTAGTCATCCGGTTAAAGGTTGCTGATGGTTGAGAGGAAAAGTATTAAGTGGATTTATGGCTTTCCTTGATGCCTTTTACTACAATCAAATTATCACATGATGTCTGGTTTGAAAATAGCACACCGATCAAGCAGCCATGAAGATCAGAGGTGGGTTCCTCCCGGTTCGGACCGGTTTGCCCGAACAGGTAGCGACCCGCTGGTGAAGTCACGGTGATGTCACGGAGCCGGTTCACTCGGTGCTGGTCCGTGGGCGCCGCCATCTTTTTTTTGGAATTTTTTTTTGAAAATTTTTTTTTGGGGGGGGGAATTTTTTTAATTTTTTTTTCTTCTGCACATGCGCAGAAGCCGAGTTTCCGGCACTGCGCATGTGTCGCCATCTTGTTTTTGGCTTTTTGGGGGGGATTTTTTTTTATTTTTCGGCACTGCGCATGTGTGGGAGGAAGCGAACCGGCAGCGAGGTAAGTTAGAACCCACCCCTGATGAAGATAATCCTCATTGGCTGAGTTGGGAATGTTCTGTTTTCTCTTTATAATTCAAACAATAGCTTTGAAGGACAGGTGAGGAATCTAACCAGGCTATTTTTTTCTAACATAAAAGGGAATAAAATATTATTAATGCTGCAATTTTCCTCCAACATAAAGACTCTAACTGGAGAGCCGGTTTGGACTAGTGGTTAAAGCACCAGGATAGAAAGCAGGAGACCACGAGTTCAAGTCCCGTCTTAGCCATGAAAGCCAACTGGGTGACTTTGGGCTAGTCCCTCTCTCTCAACCCAACCCACCTCACAGGGTTGTTGTTGGGGAGAAAATAGGAGGAGGAAGATGTGTTGGAGATGTTTGCCGCCTTGGGTTGTTTGTGAAAATAATAAAGGCAGGATACAAATAAATAAATCACCACATACCACTGTCAGGTTCCTTGTTAGATCTGAACCATGGTTAGAACTGTCAGATGTTCTAGGCTCATTTTTAGTTTCTTGAGTGTTGAATGCCTAACAATTTACACCTTGCAGTTTGCTTGGTTCTCCTCCCAACCTCATTCACCAGGATGTTTTTCTTCAGACGCTGACCGAGCAAAAGTAAACTCAATAATTATATTGCACTGCCAGCAAGGAGTCAATATTATTTTCCCCTCTTCCTTGCCGGAGGGTTACAACACATTTACACCATAGGGAAGGCTTTTCTCTTTGCACCTCCAAACTGTAATACAAACTCTTCTTTTATTCATAACTGCTCGGTCTCCAGCTGAGATAGGCACTTTCCTATTACCCCAGATGACAGATTTCTGTGTTCTTTCCAAGCACAGGGGGTTTAATAAACATATCTGGCAATCTCCTGATAGCTGGAGGGGTTGGGATGACACCGTGTGTGCAAACAATATGCTCTGACTGCTAGGGAAACAAGTTTATTCAATTATTCAATTAATAGATTACAGTCAAGATTTTTGTTATCCTACAAGGAAAGATGGCAGAAGAACGCAGAGAATTAGGGTAGGTCAAGGGATTAGTAGCAGGCAGTGTTGGGAGCCAAATGAGGGAAAAACAGAGGGTTGAAGGAGGGTTATTTGTAAGGAAAGACATTAGATCAAAAGTTAACGTGTCTCAAGAATCAATAGCACTTAGCACTTAGACTTATATACCGCTTTACAGTGCTTTACAGCCCTCTCTAAGCGGTTCACAGAGTCAGCATATCGCCCCCAACAATCTGGGTCCTCATTTTACCCACCTCGGAAGGATGGAAGGCTGAGTCAACCTTGAGCCGGTGAGATTTGAACCGCCGAACTGCAGCTAGCAGTCAGCTGAAGTAGCCTGCAGTACTGCACTCTAACCACTGCGCCACCTCGGCTCATCAGATGTATTGTTTGTAGAACCATTTTCAAACATGTCAAATATGGCCAATATGTTAGGTTCCCTACTGTATATGCCTAGAGCGGAAGGAGATAGTAAAACAGACTTGGCCAATTCAAATGGGCCTTGTCATTTTTGAAGGCTCTTCAAGAGTCAATTCTCCCTGCAAGCAGAACAATGTTCTATTTTGCCCTCTCCCTGCCTTGCTAATTCTTAACCCATAAGAATGTTTGGGGCTTTGTTTTTACATGCTGTGGGGATTATAAATCGGATTCTCCCACGTTGTCATCTGGAGGAAGGAAAGCTATTCTACCCATCAGCAGAGCGGCGAAGTCTGTGTATGATTGGAGCAATGGATAGAAACTAACCAAGGAGAGAACTAACCTAGAACTAAGGAGAAATTTCCTGTCAGTGAGAACAATTAATCAGTGGAAACAGGCTGCCTTCAGAAGTAGTGGGTGCTCCAACACTGGAGGTTTTCAAGAAGAGATTGGATAACCATTTGTCTGAATGGTATAGGGCCGTGATGGCGAACCTATGGCATGCGTGCCACAGGTGGCACGCGGAGCCATATCTGAGGGCACGCGAGGCGTTGCCCTATGTCAGCTCCAGTGTGCATGCGCATGCTGGCCAGCTGATTTTCGGCCTTGGGGAAGGCCATTTTCACCCTCCCCAGGCTTCAGGAGGCTTCCCTGAAGCTTCCGGAGTGCGAAAAACGGCCCAACGGGGACTTCTGGTTGGCCCGTTAGGCCATTTTTTGCACTCCAGAAGCTTCAGGAGGCTTCCCTGAAGCCTCTGGAGTGCGAAAAATGGCCCAACGGGTTCCGGTTTGCCCGTTGGGCTGTTTTTCGCCCTCTGGAGGCTTCAGGGACGCCTCCTGAAGCCTCCGGAGGGTTAAAAATGGCCCAACAGGGGGGCGCATGCGCGGAAGTGCATGCATGCACAGTGCGGCTCACGTGGGGGGGGTTGTATGCCAGCACGCGTGTGCAATAGTGCGCGCACACTCTCCCATTTTTGGCACACAAGAAGAAAAAGGTTCGCCATCACTGGTATAGGGTTTCCTGCCTAAACATTGGTTGGCTTAGAAGACTGTCAAGGTCCCTTACAACTCTGTTATTTTGTTAAATTCTCATCAGTTCCAGTCCACTTGACCAATGTCTAGATTTGATGGGATTGTACTGTAACAATTCTCTACATCTGGAGGACTCAAAACTTCTCAACCCTGCATTAATGGAGGAAAAATGTTATACCTATACCTGAAAATGGGCTACATTTTCAGAGTGATGGAATAAAAAGAAAAGCCCTACTTCACCATTGCTGCACCTTAAGAAGACTTAAATGGGGTTTTTCTTATGAGCTGGGCTGACATGAAGGAAATGTTAGAGGGAGAAAGCACGAAACAAAGAAGCTATCTTGCTGCAGTTAGGTGAAGCTGGGGAATTTTTGCTTAGTACCCGACTACAACCTTGAAACCTTGATGTACAGGGAAAGATACTCCAAAGCAGGACAAGAAGCAATGGATGGAAACTAATCGAGGAGAGAAGCAACCTAGAACTAAGGAGAAATTTCCTGATGGTTAAAACAATTAATCAGTGGAATGACTTGTCTCCAGAAGCTGTGGTGCTCCATCCCTGGAGGTTTTCAAAGAAGAGACAGGACAGCTATTTTTCTGGAATGGAATAGGATGTCCTGCCTGAGCAAGGGTTGGGCTAGAAGATCCCCAAGGTCCCTTCCAGCACTGTTATTCCGTTATTGTAGTCATGCCGGCCAAAAATCATAGAAGCTGCAATTTCTACACTTGTAGAAGACACCCGTTAGGAGAAGACTAGCATAGAGGAATGTTGCATGGTTTCTGTTCACAACCAGGCATCACTTTGTCAGAGTAATGAAGATTTAAAGCTGACCAGCTGATATAAGGCTGTAAACTGAAATGCTGATGCAATGAGAATGAGTCAGCAAGGTTACTGCCGCTTTAAGAAGCTGTCTATATAAGGGAGGCCATGAGAGGGCGTCTCTCTCTCTCTCTCTCTCTCCTCGTGTATCTCTCTCCTCGTCGTGTTCAATCTGCATTGTACTTCTCAGTGTAGAGTTGAAGATTGCTTGCTTGCCTGGTATGTGCCTACCATGTGTAGGTATGTATATATATGCCTTGTATATAAACCACTGTTTGTAAGACAAACCTCTGTGTACTGTATTTTGCTCCTGGGTTGTCTCAAAATAGTAGTCATGCTGTGCACACTCTGACACACTTCATAGTATATTTTCTAGATCAGGGGTGTCCAACCTTGGCAACTTGAAGACTTGTGGACTTCAACTCTTGTGGAATTAAACTCCTCAAGTCCTAAAGTTACCAAGGTTGGACACTTCTGATCTTAAATTATAAGTTGTAAATCTTAAATACCCACCCAGTTTAGCATGTTGGTCTTTTTCTCCTTTCTATGGAAAGTGTTTTCTGTAGATAGCCAGTGGCCATATATATGTTCAAGAGAATGACCAGTTGGGAGTTATCTGCTCTGTTTATTTTGAACAAGGAAAATTGCCTTAAAAATGGAGATAAACTGCATGGAGAACCTTTCAGCATTGATGTGCAAACCTCACAACTTCTCCCATTAAATCTACACAACGGGTGCAGGAAATGGGTTTGCCTGAAGAAAGATAGAAAGACAAGGGGTAAAAAAAACAAACATGAATTGTTCAACAATTGGACTGAAATATGGCAGCAACAATAAGCAAAGAGTACTACATGTTATGCAGTACTTAATTCGGTAATCGTTTGTTGACAATTATCCATTATGGAAAAATTACTTAATCAGATCAATTTGGTTGCTATATAGCAGGGGTGTCCAACCTTGGCAACGTTAGGATTTGTGGACTTCAACTCCCAGAATTCCCTAGTCAGCCATGCTGGCTGGTAAATTCTATGAGTTGTCCACAAGTCTTAATGTTGCCAAGGTTGGACACCACTGCTATATATGACTTCCTACACGCAGAATCAAATCATTTTTCATTCATGATACTGCAGAAGTAAGGATCTTATATGTCATTTTATTTTGTACTTCACTTTGTTTCATTATTCCATTTTCTGAAGCCAACCACAGATGATACTAATACTAATATTTCCATGTTGGAAGCACTGAAGTGCTTATGTAGTGAAAGGATTTGCCGGTGACATCACCGTTGCCCAGGGGATGCCCACTTGGGGGCTCATTTCATGTCCCCCCCAAAGTTGCCCACTGACGTGATATCCATTTATCTACTTGTGATTGCCTGCTTTCGAATCACTGGTTGGTAGGAGCTGGAGTGTGTGACAGGAGCTCACCCTGCCCCACAGCAGCAACGGGTCTCGAACACAAGGCTGCCGATCATCAGCCCAGTGTTCTAACCTCGTGAGCCATCGCACACTTCTCACCCCAGATGATACTATGCTAGAGCTGTCTAGCATTTTCAGTTCTTGCATTAGTTTCAGAATAAACTGATCCCTGGAACACGGAGATTCATTTCAAATTTTTGGAATTTGAATTGTATAAATATACTTTCAGTCCTCTTCCATCCATGTTTAATTATGGCAACCGACTTAGTCATAAGGATGCAGTTAACAAGCAGTGCCAAGAAAGTTATTCTGTTAAAAGGTGCCTTCAAAAGATCACGATAATACGCATAGAGCCGAAGGTGAGCCCAAGCAATTTGCAAAAATCAGTTGAGAGAAAGGCCGTTGCAACCCAATTTTGGCTGTCAAGGAAACCTGCAGAAATGTTTCTGTTCAATCATCAAATCACGATTTGTTTGATGAAATGTTCCTATTCACACTCCTAGGCACACATTAAAACCAACCAACCACAAAGCTTTCTTGAAATATCATGGAAACTGGCTAGGGAGGAATCTGGAAAACTGAATGACAAAGAAATTAAAGGAGGATAAAGAAATTGCAGAAAAGCTAAATCAATTCTTGTCATTGATATTCCCTCCATAAGCTGCAGATAAGAAACAAACGCTTAAATTTTGATTTTCGGAATGTATATTGAAAGACATCATGATGACAAGAGGGGAAGTCAATATTATATTCACAGGTAGGAAGGAAACCAGGGAAACTTTCAAAATCTTTAAATAGTTCAAATATGAAACTGTCAATATTCTAACAAAAATATGTAAAATATCCTAAATACTGATGTCTCTATAAAGAGACTGGAAGCCAAAATGCTTTGAATCTGGTTAGCTTAGCATCAATTATAAGGCAAATTAGTCAAAAGGATTATCAGAGATTTAAAAAAACAACAAATCTTGTCAAGAGGCACATCCTTCTGCAAAATCAAATCTCATTTCAGTAACCTTAAATTGTTTTTTGGTTTTTTTTTAGAATAGAAGTAATCATAGGGAGAGAGGAATAAGAGGCAAGGGAAGTTTGCTATGGCTTTTGTCAAAAGTTCTACTTGCAAAACTACTGAGCTAACTCAGCAGTTATGAAAGAAAAAGACATGTATGGATAATCTGGAATAAAACCTATGAATAACAGAATTTTGGATGCAAAAGTGGTATTTTAAGGGACCCCTGTTTGGTCAAAACTTACTAATAGATGAATAAAACTAATATATTACTGGTTGTCCTCGATTTACAACAATTCATTTAGTGACTGTTTAAAATTACAACAGCACTGAAAAAAGTGACTTATGTCTGTTTTTCACACTTATGGCCATGGCAGCATCCTCCATGGTCACATGATCAAAATTTGGATGCTTGGCAATTGCTTCATATTTATGACGGATGCAGTATCCCGGGGTCATGTGATCACCTTTTGCAATCTTCTGACAAGCAAAGAGAATGGGGAAGCCAGATTCACTTAACAACTGTAGCAAGGAAGGTCGTAAAATAGGGCAAAATTCACTTAACAACTGTTTCGCTTAGCAACAGAAATTTTGGGCTCAATTGTGGTCATAAGTTGAGGACTACCTGTATAGTTCTATGTAACCAAATGTGAAAATAAAGTACATTGTGGTTAACAAAAATGATTTTAAACATCAGGCAATAGGTTTGGGTTAGCAAAGACTACCACTACGGTTATGATAGATTTGGGGTATGGTGAAAAAAACATGGTAGCTGTGATGGTGCCATTCAGCATCAACTAATTTGTACATTCATTGCAGGTAAATTGATGAAAACAAGAACAGAAAATTCACTTTTGTTCCTTCTCTATGGAGATTCTCAGTCATCCAGATCATGGTTGTCCCAAAGGTGCTTTTTCAAGAGGCGACTGGACTTTCTGGTTTTTCTTTGAAGACGTTTCGCTTCTCATCCAAGAAGGATGAGAGCTGAAGAAGCTTCTTGGATGAGAAGCAAAATGTCTTCAAAGAAAAAAAAACAGAAAGTCCAGTTGCCTTTTGAAAAAGCACCTTTGGGACTTTTGTTCCTTGCAAAGAACTAAAAATAAAACAGCCACTATTAGTGTATAAACCTACAGCGCACCCAGAATTTAGGAATATGTTCAATACCCCTAAGAGATAACACAAATATTAAAAATCAAAACGGATACTAAAATGATGAAGGAGCTGTGATGAAAGTTTCTAACGTTTTGGATTTTTAACTTTAGAGAAAGGAAAGATGGAAAAGCATGTACTTGTGTGCGATGTGGAGAAAATGGACGAGGAGAAGGATGAACCAATTCATAAAATAATTAAACATGCTGAATCATTACACATTATCCACCGTAATTAAAATACAACCAATTGGTTACTAAATGATTGTTGTATAAGGACAGACCAAAATATTGATTCCAGGGGTTTATTTATTTATTGCAAAGATTCTTCCTTTCTTGGAGATTTATAAAGACTGCCGTGAATTAGCAGCAATATTATTGATCAAGATCAAAGCTGGTTTAATTTACTGAAGCTTCAGAGGCAAAGGGGAAGATGGAGAGCAGGCACTGATGCAAAATGAAATTAAAGTCCTTGCTGTAGACTAGAGCCTTAAGAAGCAATTTAGCCAGTGGGTAACATTTTGCTATTAAACATTATCTTCCAAACGTTCCTCCACACTTACATTAGGGTTTCTTTTTAACAAAAAGAAATAGAACAGGATTACTGCGTTGCAAGTTGCATTTTTTCCTTTGGGGTATTTTTAAGAAGTGTACACATAAGCACAGGATAAATCAAAGAACACTTGAAGAGGATTGTATCAGTTCCCTGAGGAACTGATTGCATTCACATTAGATTTTTTTGTTAAGAGCTAGAAAAGACCATTAATGATTAACCTCTGACATTCTATGGACATTTTCTCTAGAACTTGCTACACGAAGTTTGAACCTTCTGGCTATCTTCAATTTAAAACAAAATCTATTGGTTTTCATACTTCTGTGAACACATGTTGGCAATTACGTTATAATAGGAATTATGGGATTTCATCCCATGCTCTATTTTTCAAGTATTACTACCACAAGAAAGGACGATTGGCCATGATAACAGAATGACAGTGTTGGAAGGGACCTTGGAGGTCCTCTTGTCCAACCCCCTGCACAAACAGGAGATCTTACGCCATTCTGGTCAAATGGCTGTCCAATTTCTTCTTGTAAAACCTGCAGTGACAGAGCAGGTTAGCAAAAGCCCTTCACGCTCTTTCCTCACACACACACACAAAAAAAGGAAATAAAATGAATCCGTGGCTTGCCCAATGTTCTTATGATGAAAAAACTACAGGAAGAAAGGCTATCTGTAAAGGAGCAGAAGCCGGAGGGAGAGACATCTAAGCGTTTTGCCAATTTTACTTTGCTGTATTTCAAAATCTCAAAAGCTGAAATGATATTGGGTGGGCACTTTTTCCAGCAGCAAATATGGGCCAGAAAGGAGGTTGAGTTCTCAGCAGTGTGCATCAGCTCCAGAGTTTGTGATTTGAAATAAAATAGTGCAGCGTTAAGGGGGGGGGAAACCCCAACCCATAATTCAGAACTCCAAAGTCATGCTTTCAGGTAGATCCTAGAATTGCTTCCAAATTGGGGCAAAAAAAAAATGTCTGCTACAACATCTTACCTGTCAACGACTTCTTCAGCTTCAACCACAATAATACACGGGCAAACAATCGATACAAACTCAAGGTAAACCGCTCCAAACTCAATTGCAGAAAATATGACTTCAGCAACAGAGTGGTCAATGCCAGGAATGTTCTACCCGACTCCATTGTTACATCCTCAAACCCTCACAGCTTCAACCTCAAACTGACTACCGTGGACCTCACCCCATTCCTAAGAGGTCCGTAAAGGGAGCGTGCATAAGCCGCACCAGCGTGCCTACCGTCCCTGTCTTACTGTCCCCATTTCAGGGGTGAAATCCAGCAGGTTCTGACAGGTTCTGGAGAACCGGTAGTGGAAATTTTGAGTAGTTCGGAGAACCGGCAAATATCACTTCTGGCTGGCCCCAGAGTGGGGTGGGAATGGAGATTTTGCAGTATCCTTCCCCTGGAGTGGGGTGGGAATGGAGATTTTGCAATATCCTTCCCCCAGGAGTGGGGTGGGAATGGGGATTTTGCAGTATCCTTCCCCTGGAGTGGGGTGGGAATGGAGATTTTGCAATAT
>QLTV01004294.1:748355-764997 GCA_003457575.1 Thermophis baileyi | reverse complement strand
TGAAATCCAGCAGGTTCTGACAGGTTCTGGAGAACCGGTAGTGGAAATTTTGAGTAGTTCGGAGAACCGGCAAATATCACTTCTGGCTGGCCCCAGAGTGGGGTGGGAATGGAGATTTTGCAGTATCCTTCCCCTGGAGTGGGGTGGGAATGGAGATTTTGCAATATCCTTCCCCCAGGAGTGGGGTGGGAATGGGGATTTTGCAGTATCCTTCCCCTGGAGTGGGGAGGGAATGGGGATTTTGCAATATTCTTCCCCCAGGAGTGGGGAGGGAATGGAGATTTTGCAATATCCTTCCCCCAGGAGTGGGGAGGGAATGGGGATTTTGCAGTATCCTTCCCCTGCAGTGGGGTGGGAATGGAGATGTTGCAGTATCCTTCCCCTGCCACAACCACCAAGCCACGCCCACCAAGCCACGCCATGCCCACCAAGCCACGCCCACAGAACTGGTAATTAAAAAAATTGGATTTCACCACTGCCCCATTTATCTGTACTTACTTCCTTTGTTATGTTTATACCTATACCTGCTATCTCCGTGATGGCGAACCTATGGCACGTGTGCCACAAGTGGCATGCGGAGCCATATCAGTGGGCACGCGAGCTCAGGTCCAGCACACCTGCGCGTGCCGGCCAGCTCATTTTCAGGCCTTCTGGGCCCACTGGGAGTTGGGAAACAGGCTGTTTCCAGCCTCTGGAGGGGGTGGGGGAGGCCCATTTTTTGCTCTCCCCAAGCTCCAGAGCCTTTCTAGGAGCCTGGGGAGGGCAAAAATGGCCTTCCCCACCCCCTGGAGGCCCTACGGAGGCCAGAAATGGCCCGTTTCCCAACTTGAAACGTGCCATTTCTGGCCTCCAAAGGGCCTTCAGGGGGGGGAAGGCCGTTTTCACCCTCCCCAGGCTCCTAGAAAGGCTCTGAAGCCTGGGGAGAGCAAAAAAACGGGCCTTCCGGGCCAACCGGAACTTGGCAAATGGGCCATTTGCTGCCTCTGGAGGGAGAGGGAAAAGCGGGGGGGGCGTCGTGTAGGGGGGGCGGGGGGGGGGCTGTGTGTCACGCGTGCATGTGTGTGGGGGGCATGGAATTATGGGTGTGGGCACGCATGCGCACGACCCCCCCACGCTCCCCCCTTTTGGCACGCGAACCAAAAAAGGTTCGCCATCACTGTGCTATCTTGTACATGTTTGACAAACAAACAAACAAATAAATAAAACAATCCACTGCGAGACAATTCTCTTTTAATAACAATAGTAAAACATCAGGGAGATGATACTCATCAAATCCAAGTTCAGAGTCTGCAACACTACAGGAAGGAAGGAAGTTCACCAGGTGAGGATCGAAACAGCTTCAACAGGATATCCAAGAAAGACATTATTGGGCAGGTAAGACAACCTTATAAGCTTTGCAAGCAAATAATCTGAATGGGTAAAGGCAAATCCCTTGGTCTTTCACAAGTTCACATGCCTGCATCTTTGTGTACAATCAGTGGAAAACTAAATACTTCAGTCCTGAATTAACCAAGTCCATAAGGAGCCGTGGTGGAGCAGTGGTTAGAATGCAGTATTGCAGGCTAACTCAGCCCACTGCTGGGAGTTCAGTCCTGACCGGCTCAAGTTTGACTCAGCCTTCCATCCTTCCGAGGTCGGTAAAATGAGGGCCCAGATTGTTGGGGGCAAGATGCTGACTCTGTAAACCACTTACAGAGGGCTATAAAGCACTGTGAAGCGGTATATAAGTCTAAGTGTTATTGCTATTGTTATACATCAGGGGTGTCAAACTTGATTTCATTGAGGGCCCCCCTTGGTGGGGCTGGGGGGGCATGGCCAGGGGGGCATAGCCAGCTCAATGACACTCATGTTGGGGGCACCTGTGGTGGCCAAGTGCTAAGGCAGGACTTCCCTCAGACCCTCCCTCCCTCTCATTATAATCCCCTTCCTTCCTTCCTTCCCTCCCTCCCTCCCTTCCTTTTTCTCNCGGCCGGCCCTCCCTCCGGCCCCCCCTCCCTCCCATCCTAACTCCCTCCCTTCCTCCCTTCCTTCCTTCCTTCCTTCCTTCCTTCCTTCCTTCCTTCCTTCCTTCCTTCCTTCCTTCCTTTTCCTTCCCTCTTCATTCTCCTTTCTTCTTCCTTCCCCTCTTTCCTTATTTTTCCTTCCTTGGTCACTTTCCCATCTTTCCTTCTTTTTCTTTGTCTTTCCTCTTTCTCCTTTCTTTTCCCTTCTTGCATGTTCAAATGCAAAAAGGGAAACATTTCTCCTTTTGTTTTGTTTTTACTTTGTTTTGCTAGCCCTCTGTCAGTGAAAATGGGGCCTGGGAGGCTGCATGTGCCCCCCCCCAGCTCCATTTTCACTGCCAGAGGGCTGCAGGAGGCCGTGGTGGCCGAAAACAGGGCCCAGGAGGGCTGCGTGCGGCCCTCCCGAGCTCTGTTTTCGCTGGCAGAGGCACCGTGGGCCAGTCCTTTGCTGTTTCCAGGGCAGCCCCGCAGGCCAGATCTAAGCAGGCCAGATCCGGCCCGTGGGCCTTGAGTTTGACACCCCTGCTATACATCAAGCTTCAGATACAGGTAGTCTTCGACTTACAGCCATTCATTTAGTGACCATTCAAAGTTACAACAGCATTGAAAAAAAAGTTACTTATGACCATTTTTCACACTTACGGCCATTGCAACATTCCCATGGTCATGTGATCAAAATCCGGACATTCGGCAATTGGCATGTCTTTGTGATGGTTGCAGTGTCCTGGGATTATGTGATCACCTTCTGTGACCTTCTGATGAGCAAAGTCAATGGGGAAGCCAGATTCACTTAAGAACCATGTCATTAACTTAACAACTCCAGTGATTTGCTTAAGAAAGAAAAAAAAAAGTCATAAAATTGGGGCAAAACTCACTGTCTTTCTTAGCAACAGAAATTTGGGGCTGATTTGTAGTCATAAGTTGAGGACTAACTATATGCAACATCATCATCTTACCCTATTTAAAGCACCTCATGCTACCTAATAGCAGAATTAAACTAGGGTACTGTTCTGTTCATATATCACTAATGAATGAAAATGTTTCTTTACATAGTCTGTAAGACAGTGGTTCTCAACCTTCCTAATGCCACGACCCCCAGCCAGCCGCCGCAACCCCCTCCCCACCCCCTCCCCACGCACGATGAATTGACAAAGGGGGCGTGGCACCAAGATGGCGGGCTAGCGTGCGCTTAGGCGACCCCTGTGAAAGGGTCATTCGACCCCCAAAGGGGTCACGACCCACAGGTTGAGAACTGCTGCTGTAAGAGCATTTAGGGTAGCAAAATGCCAAATAATTGTCATTGGTCATTTTTCCTCCTGACTCCAAAACAAAATGATTTTTTCCCCCCTTCTATAATTTGTACGACCAATAGTTGATTGCTGGAGGTGTCTACTGCTATTATAGGCCCCCATTCATTTCAGCCACCATGCTAAGTTGGTTGAACAACAGATGCATTCCTTCTGGCTCCTGAACTCACGATTCTAATCAGTTCAGACATTTCCAGACAGTGACCTATCCCATTAACAAACTCCCTTCCACTCTTTTCCAAGCTCCAGACAAGTGAGAAATCCAAAACAAGCTGATGGCATTAGGTCCTTTTAATTGTCAACACACATCACAACGTGTCCAATTTGATTGCGTTAATAGACTAGTATTTCAATTTATCTTCCTGAAAGATATTCAAGAGTTCCTGGCATGGTTACTGTTGCTTTTCTGGCAAAATCCTGGCAAAGAAAGCTTGAATCCTGGCAAAGATCCTGGCAAAATCCTGGCAAAGAAAGCTACTCTCTGTAGCTCTGGCTTGGTTTTTTTTTTTTTTTTTTTTTTTTTTTATTTTGTTGTTTTTTTTTTTTTTTTTTTGCAATTAGAGGTTCCTCTAAGTAGACATGCTTCCCTGTGGATGTATCTCTAGAAAGCGGGTGCCCTTCACATCATGTCATGACCAGAGGTGGGTTCCTACTAGTTCTAACCGGTTCTTTAGAACTGTTAGTAAACTGGCAATGATGTCACGGAACTGGTTCTTTCGGTGTCTCCGTGGGCGCTGCCATCTTGGATTTTGCTTCTGCACATGCGCAGAAGCTATTTTTTTATTGCTGCAGGAGCACGCGCATGCACGGCATGACCCTGAGCGAACCGGTGGCAGAACGATCCAGAACCCACCCCTGGTCATAACCTGCCAGATATCTGAAATTAAGATTCTGCTGGGATCTAGAGATGGACAACATTGTTTTTCTAAAATAGACAAAGAAGTGGGAAGTTTCTTGCCTTCATTTCTATCCAGTCTGTCTTTCTTGCCATCTTTTATCTTTATTTTTTATTGCTTTTATTGTGATTCCCTTGTTTGGGAAAGTATACTGAGCTTGCCTCTGGATTTCAACCCCATCTCTGAGGGGTAGCTCTGTCGTGGCTCACAAGATCAGAAAGGAAGCATGAACGGGCTTAGAAAGGATAGTCAACAATATTCTAAGTCACTCCCCAATTGCTTCTCCCACTGAAATTCATTGAGATTATTTTTCTTCTTCTCCGCAGCCTCTGGACAGATTTCCAGATTTCCATTTTCAAACTCAATGCTTCTGCAGCTGGTTTCTCCCCCAGACCAAACTTAAGCCCATTTTTTTTTTTGAAGAGTTATCTCATGTCAGACCGATGCACCTGTAGATTCCTGAGTACCTTTGCCTAATGTCTTTCCAACATTTGGTTGAGTTGGAAAGAATAAAAATGTACCATTTTTTTCCATCATGCATTCATTAAAGAATGAATGTTACAAATAGGAGTAGGCAGGGGTGGGCTTCAAAATTTTTAGCAACGGGTTCTCTGCCCGGTTGCTGGGTTGGCATGGCCATGGTGGGCATGGCCTAGTCGGCCTCCTGCATCATGGTGGGGGGGCACGTTTTCGCCCTCCCCGGGCTCTGGAGGCTCTCTGGAAGCCAGAAATGGGCCCATTTCCGGCCATCTGGAGCCTCCGGGAGGCCCGTTTTTTGCCCTCCCTAAGCCTCCGCGTGGGCCCTGCCCTTACCTGGCATCCAAAACAGGCCACGTGGAGACTCCTGGGAGGGGCGGGGTGGGCAGGGCCAGTCAGGAGTGGGATTTGGGGGTTCGCCGAACCACGCAGAATCTTCGCTAGAGGATCGCCCGAACCCAGGCGAACCCGGAGCAGCCCAACCCTGGAAAGGGCAAAATTGATGGACTCAGTGCTTGTTCGCATGCAGAAGTGTGCTATAGGAAGAGTTGCAGCATTCATAAATCATCGGAGGACACTTGTGCTTGGAATAGGATAGAATTATGAAGAGGAGTTCAGAACAGATGCTTACGGCCATAAGCTCTAATTAATTGACCATGTCCATTACTGGTTTAAGAAGAAAGGCTGAATCAAGGCATCAACTTGCCCCTGCCCACCAACTGCAGATAAACGCTTTAAAAACCCAATAATGACAGTCACCTCCTGAGTGAGTCTAAACGTAGTCCTAATTGAACTAGATAACCATCCATCTGCTCACCAGTCAGAAAACTGCACGAAACACCATCTAGTCTACCGTTATTGCTAACTTCTTTAGAAGCATCCACACTTAAGATTTTTGGAGGCAGAAGACTCTGGATTTAATTCTTGACATCCACCATTAAATGATTAGATAGTAGTACTGTGGAGGGAAACTCCAATCAGAAGAGGAAACTTTGAATAATGTAAATCTGTTTCATGGCTTGGCGTAAAGCAGAATTGTGTCGATGCTTGCCATTTTAATCGATAGACCTGAATAAGAAATCAAACAACATTCAAAGTGGAATACAGGATGGGGGTCGCTTTTTCTATAGTCATTAGTATCTTCCAGAAAGAATTGCTTAGTTGTGTATGTCCCCTCTTCTTTCTTACTTAAGCAGGCAAAGAAAAGATACAGGTAGTCCTCGATTTAGGACCACAATTGAGCCCAAAATGTATGTTGCTAAGTGAGGAATTGGTTAAGTGATTATTTTGCCCCCATTTTACGACTTTGCTTGCCACATTCGTTAAATGAATCACAGCAGCTGTTAAGTTAGTAACACAGTTCTTAAGTGAATCTGGCTTCCCCATTCACTTTTCTTGTCAGAAGGTTGCAAAAGGCAATCACATGTTCCCGGGACACTGCAACCGTCATAAAATGAATATGAACCAGTTGTCAAGCATCCAGAATCAGAATAGAGCTGGAAGGGACCTTGGAGGTCTTCTAGTCCAGGCCACTGCTCAAGCAGGAGACCCTATGCCAGTGATGGCTAACCTTTTTGCTGTCGCATGCCAAAAGTGGGGGGAGCGCAGGGGGTCGTGCGTGTGTGTGCCCACACCCATAATACAATGTACCCCACCCCCGTGCATGCACGTGTGATCCCCCTGAGCTCCCCCCACTTTTGGCACGTGATGGCATGGTGGGCCTGTTTTTCGCCCTCCCCAGGCTCCAGAGGCTTTCTAGGAGCCTGGGGAGGGTGAAAACGGCCTTCCCCACCCCCGCGGAGGCCCTCCGGAACCCGGAAACAGTCCATTTCCAAACTTCCGGTAGACCCGGAAGGCCCAGTTTTCACCTTCCCCAGCCTCCAGAGGCTTTCCTGGAGGCTGGGGAGGGCGAAAACAGCCTCCCCCCCCCAGAGACCCTCCAGAGGCCAGAAACACCCTCCCAGAGCCTCCGCGTGAGCCCTTTACTTACCTCAAAATGGGCAGCTGGAGACTCCTGGGAGGGGAGGGGGTGTGGCCAGCCGAAAATCAGCTGGCCAGCGCATGCATGCGCGCTGGAGCTGATCCATGGCAATGGCTCCCGTGCCGGCAGATATGGCTCCGCGTGCCACCTGTGGCACGCATGCCATAGGTTCGCCATCACAGTCCTATACCATTTCAGACAAATGGCTGTCCAGTCTCTTTTTTTAAAACCTCCAGTGTTGAAGCACCCACAACTTCTGAAGGCAAATTGTTCCACTGATTAATTGCTCTGACTGCCAGAAAAGTTCTCCTTAATTCCAGGTTGCTTCTCTCCTTGATCAGTTTCCACCCATTCTTTCTTGTCTTGCCTTCTGGTGCTTTGGAAAATATGTTGACCCCCTCCTCTTTGTGGCAGCCTCTCAAATCCTGGAATACTGCCCCCCCTAGTCCTTCTTTTCTCTAGACTAACCAAACCCAAATCCTGCAACCGTTCTTCATCCTATGCTTTAGTCTCCAGGGCAGTCTTTAATCATCTTAGTTGCTCTTCTTAGTTGCTTAGTTGCCCTTCCAAATGTAAATCATGTGAACGTGGGGGATGCTGCTATGGTCACAAGTGTGAAAACTGGTCATAAGTCACTTTTTTCAGTGCCATTGTAACTTTGGTCACTAAATGGACGGTTGTAAGTTGTGGGCTACCTGGGCTTGAACAACATTAGCTGCCTGTATCAGATGTGACTTGTATATATCCACTCTCATAACTTGACAGATGGGAGAGTCTTCCATTCACTGCTGCCAGCGGACAATAAGGGCTGTTGGTTTGGGGTGAAATTTACAAGGAAAAAAAAAAAAATATCACCCGTTTCCATCTATGATTATATAGTTCTATCCATCTGTCTGTCACTGAAGGTTGGAGGAATAAGATACAGCTCACACTGTCTTCATAAACAAAAGTGGATTCTCCTGTCAGTCATTAGACACGCCAACTAATTGGAGCTGTCGACTGACACAATATTCTGCGTCAACAGCTCTGGGAACAGTTTGAAAAAGCAATGATATGTTAGGCAATGGTGAAGTTGACACATATGTCGTTAATAGCTTGGTAGGAAATCTGACATAGCCAGAAAAAGGAATGATTCAGAAGCGGCTACCAGCTTCCAATCTTGCCGGTAAAGATTGTGTTGCTTTCTCTGGGATCTGAGGAAGGACCCAAGAAATGAGGGATGTTGAAAGGGAGGAAGGTCCACAGACCATGTTGTTATATCACACATTGGTTTTTTGCATCAACAGTTTCATTTTGTCCTCCTTGTGCTTCAACAAGCTGAATTTGCAGCAATTCCATTTTCCAGAGCGCTAAAATAAAGATGAAAGAAACAATGATTGGGTTGTTTGCTGGTTGGAACTTGGAACTTGGATAGCATCATTATCATCATCGCATCCTATGCCCAGCACATTGGATAACATACTTGACTGAAATTCAAATAGGGATGGCTGTTTTAACTAAGAGATAACTACAATTTTCATGGCTAAGCAAAATAGCCAGAACTGTGGAAGCTTATCAGGAGAGGAAACAGAACAACCGAAAGACACACAGACTGTGTGGTAATCCTCACTTACAACAGTTCGTTTAGTGATTGTTCAAAGTTATGACACTGAAAAAATGTGACTTATGACCATTTTTCATAGTTATGACTTTTGTAGCATCCCCAGGATCATGTGATCAACATTCAGATGCTTGGCAACTGGTTCATATTTATGACCCTTGCTGTGTCCCAAAGTCATGTGATCCCCTTTTGCGACCTCCTGTCAAAGCAAAATCAATGGGAAAGCCAGGTTCACTTAAAAACCAGGTTACTAACTTATCAACTGCAGTGATTCACTTAACAGCTGTGGCAAGAAAAGTCATAAAATGGGGCAAAACTCACTTAATAAATGTCTCACTTAACAACAGAAATTTTGGGCTCAATTATCATCGGGGCTACCGGTACCTATATAAAGTATACTTGCTTGAGCAGGTTAATTTAATGGAGAATTTTAAAAAAGGAGGAGAATGGTATGTTTGAAGCTCATGGATTGGATCAGCCTTCTCTGACTGATGGTTGATTATATGCCTTCAAGTCAATGTCAATTCAACCTCCCGCATACAGACGGGAGGTTGAACAACTAGCCTCGTGGTGCGACTGGAACAATGTGGAACTGAACACACTCAAAACCGTAGAAATGGTGGTAGACTTTAGGAGAAACCCTCCCATACTTCCACCTCTTACAATACTAGACAACACAGTATCAACAGTAGAGACCTTCAAATTTCTAGGTTCTATCATATCTCAAGACCTAAAATGGTCACCTAACATCAACAAAGAACGTTCTTTCTGCGCCAACTCAGGAAGCTCAAACTGCCCAAGGAGCTGCTGATACAGTTCTACAGAGGAATTATTGAGTCTGTCATCTGCACCTCTATAACTGTCTGGTTTGGTTCTGCAACCCAACAAGACAGACCCAGACTTCAAAGAATAATTAGAACTGCAGAAAAAACAATTGCTACCAACCTGCCTTCCATTGAGGACCTGTATACTGCACGAGTCAAAAAGAGGGCTGTGAAAATATTCACTGACCCCTCGCATCCTGGACATAAATTGCTATGCTGGCTGGAGAATTCTGGGAGTTGAAGTCCACAAGTCTTAAAGTTGCCAAGTTTGAAGACCTCTGACCTAGCTGCTGGTCATCTTCTTCTTTTTCATCTCTCATCTTTCCCAGATTTATAGGCTTCTCCAGAGAGCTGGATCTTAGCATGATGGGTCTAAGTAGGATAAGTTAAGCCTTGTCATTTGTGCCTTGATTGACAATTGATTTGTTCTATGAACCATTGGTTTGTTTTCTTGGCTATCCATGGTTCTCTTAGGAATCTATCTCACTACCAAAGTTCAAAACCATCAAGGCACTCTTCCTCTGGTGGACTTAACTTCTAGAATTCTCACTCACTATGTTGGATGACATTTGAAGTTAGATAAAAATAGTCCTTGCTTTATAACCATCCATCTAGTGATTGTTCAAAGTCACAATGGCACTGGAAAAAGTGATTTATGACCATTTTTCATACGTATGCCCATTGCAGCTTCCCCACGGTTATGTGATCAAAATTCAGACACTTGGCAACTGTCACATATTTATGACGGTTGTAATGTCCCGGGGTCATGCGATCCCCAAAACTCTGGTTTAATGATCCTGCACTGAAAAAAAAAGTTACCTCGAGAGTTAACCTTAAAATCTGACATTACATTGCTTTTATCCTTCTCATCTTTGCTATTATCTTTTCCTATTGTTATCCTATGATTTTTCACTTTGTTGTTCGTATCTTATGATTTATAATTGTATCTCATAATTTATCGCTTTTTGTTTATATATACAGCTAGTCCTCGACTTACAACAGTTCGTTTAGTGACTGTTCAAAGTTACAACGGCACTGAAAAAAACTGACAATTTTTCACACTTATGACCATTGTAGCAGCCCCACGGTCATGTGATTTACATTCAGATGCTTGACAACTGACTCACATTTATGACGGTTGCAGTGATCCAGGGGTCGTGTGATCCCCTTTTGCGACTTTCTGACAAGCGAAGTCAATGAGGAAGCCGGATTTACTTAACAACCGTGTTCCTAACATAACAATTGCGTTGATTCACTTAACAACTGTGGCAAGAAAAGTCGTAAAATGGGGCAAGAAAGGTCGCAAAATGAGGCATAGCTCACTTAACAACAATCTTGCTTAGCAATGGAAATGGACTCAATTGTGGTCATAAGTCAAGGGCTACCTGTAATAGAATGAGGTCAAAAGGGCTGGACTGGGTTTAGGCAAGTCTGATTTGATACTGAATGTGTCCATTCCCAGTTCCTGACACTGTTGTCATCCTTTCTCTTGTTCAAAACACTGAAAAACCTGGTTGACTAATTCAGAAATATGTTAACTCACCTTCTCAAGGAAGCTACTCTTCCATATTTTGTGAGCAGCTAAAGCTCCTCATCTTTCTTGAACAAAAACAAATCAGAGAAGCTTAAGAGATAATTAGATGCAGGAACTGGTCTTAACATCTTACGAAAAGTGTCAGAGAACAGGGAACATGTCTGAGTAGGGAGCAGAAGCAACCACCCAAAATAACATCTGGAAATTACCTAGAATTAAATTAATCTAATTAGAGACAAGGCGATCATTTTGGACCTGTGGTAACATTTGACATTCTGAGAGGTTGTGACAGCCACTATCTCAAAATGGCTACCACAGGGAGCTTACTTATTCCAAGCATACATAGTCTGTTATCAAACACTTGTTTATTAGAAGGCAAATAAGGTGA
Source organism: Thermophis baileyi (assembly GCA_003457575.1). NCBI lineage: Eukaryota > Metazoa > Chordata > Lepidosauria > Squamata > Dipsadidae > Thermophis > Thermophis baileyi. The sequence continues at coordinate 753,987 of QLTV01004294.1, read as the reverse complement.
AATGGTTCCTTATTATTCCTCTTCTGTCCTGCACAGAATCAGTTTTATCACCTCAACTTATATTAGTCATCTTTGGGGGCTGACAGGTCAGGATACATCTGAAAAACATACCATGTCTATTTATTAAGAATGTCCACGGGGTGATGAAAAATGTTAGCTTTTTGAAGCATGGGGCCTTTCTATTTATTTATTTTTAATTAAAAGTATATCGAAATATAATAAGTAAAAGTAATCAAGATAGTAAGGGTCTCTTTGCACACCGAGTTCCCAGACCCGGAATACTAAGACTCATAATCAAGGATGATTATATATATTAACTTTGCAAAGTGATGTTTTGAAAGCTGACTGGCCCACAAACTTTGATTCAGGCCATAAAAAAAAAAGCCATTTCCAAAGATGGTCCTGACAGCAGACTAAATCCACTTGTTTTGAGATTGTGTGTTGAGTTATGGGAAAGATTGAATTGGTGGAAAATGGGTAAGTAGACCGTTGAACTTGAAAATATGGGCCAAATCTGAAATTCTATATACATTGAATGACATAGTTGAATTCACTTCACATGTGTACATGTTAAGCGGACATATTGAATAATGTGCTTAGTTTTAGCATAGCAATAGTATTTAGGCTTATATACCACCCCGTATTGCTTTACAGCACTTTCTGGGTGGCTTACAATGTCAGCATTATTTGCATATTGCCCCCAACAATCTGGGTCCTCATTTTACCAATCTCGGAAGGATAGAAGGCTGAGTCAACCTGGAGCCCAATCAGGATCGAACTCCAGGCTGTGGGTAGAGTTAGCCTGCAATACTTCATTTTAACCATTGTGTCACCAGAGCTCTGTTTTGATATCATTTTGCTGTTTTGGTAGCTTGCACTGTGCAAGGACATTGATTTGTTTATGATACTATCTTTTCATGTAAGTCCAGAACGTTGCTTGATTCCATAAACCAAATGAAAAGTATTGTATGGAAAGGAACCAGAACCAAATCTGTATAATAATAGTCAGAGCAAATGAAATTGTCAGATTCAGCTGTTCCAAAGGCTAAGGAACAGCTATTTTTAATTTGCTTAGTTTAAGATAAGCCATTTCTGCCACATTCATGCCTAGTGGCTGCATTAATAATTAACACTGCACGTGATCTTGATTCTATCAGAGTTAATACCACTTTATAATGCTTTAATAAGACCATACTTGGAATGTTGCATCCAGTTTTGGTCGCCATGATATAAAAACAGTTGTTGAGATTCTAGAAAGAGTGCAGAGAAGAGCAACAAGGATGATTAGAGATTGGATAACCATTTTTCTGAAATGGTATAGGGTCTCCTGCTTGAGCAAGGGGTTGGCCTAGAAGACCTCCAAGGTCCCTTCCAATTCTGTTATTCTGTTATTCCCTAAATCGAGTTAAAAGTATTGTATGGAAAGCAGCCAGAACCAAATCTGTATAAGAGCAAATGAAATTGTCAGATTCAGCTATCCCAAAGGCTCAGGGACAGCTATTCTTTATCTTCCTAGTTTAAGCTAAGCCATTTCTACCACATCCATGTATAGCTACACAGGCTTCCTCTTTCTGAGGTTCTCACGAGCTCCATCCAACCCCCAACTTTTACCATGTTCTCCTTCTCTTCAACCCATTCACTAATGCTCTTTGGAAAGATATTGTTAAGTCCTCAGACTTACGACCCCGTAAGTCTAAGAAAGCCAAGCCAGCTGCTTGTCGAAGCCTGATTGGCTAAAGCGCAAGCAGCCGGCTAGCGGGAAATTGGGGAGTCCCGATTGGCTGGCAGTTTGACAGCTCCACTATAAAAGGAGCTGTCAAACGCCGGTTGCTGTCCTCATTCTTAGTTGCATGCCTGTGGTGCTGAAGCACAGAATAAAAATGTTCCTGTTTGAAAACCTCGCCTCGCCTCCGTTCTGTCAGCCCGGCAACCTCCGATCTAACAGATATCACTTCTTCTTTTTTTTTTCCCCTTGGGCATTGCCCCTGAATAAACTAGAATACCTTGATATAAGTGACAGGGACTGCTGAGTCACTTTTACATTATCCTCCACTCCCAAGAAGTCAGGAGGGTAGATGTACACATTTACCCTGGGATAGCTGTTAAAAGGAGCTACTATGGTCACACAGGATTTAATGAGCCAGCCACTTACACAGGCTGCTTTCCCAGAGCCTCGTAAGGTTATCATTAGCTAGGCTCTAAAGGAATGTGTTAAAAATAATAATAATTGCTTTAAAAAAAAAAGAAATGTAAGGAAGTGCCATTAATCACAGTTGCCAACTGCATGAAGGTGGGGTGCGTGTGTATGTGTGGGGGGAGAGACTGTCAAAAGGGATTTAGAGGGGAAGAAAATCAATGTAAAATGCTCTGTGGAAAAGAATGCAGCCAGATAATCTGTTCTCCCTACTCCACACAGCCTGCTAAGGAATAAGTTATTAAATACACTCACCAGATATGTGCATATAAATAGCCTGACAGCCATTTTCTCCAATTGTGAGCTGAGCAGCTGGGCTAATATAGGGAGAATCGCTGAATGAAAGCAGGAATCGGCGGCAGGAAATTCTAAAGGTTGTTGCATGTCACAAAACTGCCATGGGAAGGGTGGTTTAAATTGTTGCTTGGGGCAATTACTATACTGCACCACCACAAATTTTGAAAGAGTGGAGATTGCAAGAATAGGCCCACCACCATCTCCCTTTTGGTGTTGGCCTATTCTTGCAAACTTTACTCTTCCAAAATGTAGGAAGAATCCCCCCCTTTCAATATAAGAAAGCCCCAGAGGTGGGTTCCTACCGGTTCTAACTGGTTCTTTAGAACCGTTAGTAAACCGGCGATGACGTCACGGAACCGGTTCTTTCGGTGTCTCCGTGGGCGCCGCCATCTTGGATTTTGATTGCTGCGTGCACGGCATGACCCTGAGCGAACCGGCAGCAAAAGGATCCAGAACCCACCCCTGGAAAGCCCCCATATTAACAAAGTAATGTCCCCCCCACCCCTGGAAGAAAAAAGGCTTCCCTGAAGTAAAACCACTCAAGTGGCTGGCTGAAATATCTGTGAATGGATATTTAGTTTCATAAACTGTTCCGTTCATAAACAAAAGCCTTCAGCTACACCAGGCCTTTCAAAGTGGCAGCCAGCGGGCCAGATACAGCCCGCGCAGGCCATGCCCACCCCGGCTCCGCAAAGGCAAAAAACATTGTGATACATCACAATCCGGCCCATGACGTGATCAAGTTTGACACCCCTGAGCTACACCCTCCACCAAAGGCTGGAATCGATCAGATTAAAAAGCAGAGAGACAAAAGACACCTAAAAACTGCATTCCCCCACCCAACCTCAAGGACACGACATGACCTCCCAGCCACAACAGAAACCAAGCCACCACAATTAGAATAACCAAAGACACACACTTGAAACTATTGCCCAGCAAGCCCAGAAATCTCAATCACACAGCCCCAAAATAATGTAAAAGTCTGTCCACTCACCAGACCAGGCTGCCAGCTGATCTGGAATCCAATGCTGTTGTCACTGCAGTTTCTGGCTTCCGAAATAAAGAAACCTCCTATCCAAGCAGCTCGCTTTCCCATCTTCTCATTTTGTCCATCTTCCCGGATGGAGAGAGCGAACCGGACCTTTTCCTTCCAACAAAATTTTTGGGGAAATTATTGGAGAGGATGATTTTATGCACCTGGTTCTCACACTGCATTAAGCCATGCCTTTCTAGAGGCTGGATTTTAGCTTGGTTCATTGTGGTTTTCTTGAAGACACCTTTGCTGGGTGAAGTATCAGTCATCCTTGTTAGGACTCTGTCCAAATGGTTGGGTTGGTTAATATAAACAAGCCACAAATCAATGTTTAAATGTATATATGTAATATAGCTTTAAATGCATTGTTGCATTCTGACTGGCAGTAACGGCCATAAGAGGGAGCTAGAGAACATGGTTAGTTCTCTCTCTCTTCTGCTGATCCATTGCTTAACTGACTTTGTGTCTGAGAGTAAGCTCTGTGTGTAGCGTAGCTATCTGTGATAGTATAGAATTGCTTGAAAGCTGAAATCTTTGTTTGCTGATTAAGACAAAGAAAGGCTGGTAAGGAGACTGCTGTACTTTTAAACACTGACTGACTGAATGTGTTTATTTAGACTGTGCTATTTCTTTGAGTAAACTATTTTTATACACTTTAACATACAGTATCTGTTTATTGACTGAATCATTACTTATATCTACTGCAACATTACGGTTCACTGTGCAAGCCTTCAGGGCCCAGAGGTTACTCTACACAATTCCTTAACAATCCTGATAAGTCCCTCCAACCATTATTTCATTATTAACATCCTGGAGGTGCCATACAACTGCTTAAGCATTCCAACCACTTGGAACAACATAGCTACAAAAATGGGAAAGTAAAATAACAAAAAGGCTATGGCTGTGAAGTTTCATGAAACAGCTTCAAAGGAGTCTTTGTCTGAAGCATTGTCAGAGCTAAGTACATCTTTCAAACTTCACTGAGTCTTAATAAATAACAAGACAGGATGTGCTTCCCCTTTCCTTTACTTTATCTTCATGTGAATTAAGAAGGGGTTTGTCTGAGATGTTTTCCCTTATTTTTTGGGTCTGGGCTCAAGCTCCTCTTATCTGACCATTGCCTTAGTAGCAGCTCTTCTTTCTATCCTTCTAGGCCAGTCCCTCTTCCCTCAACATTCAATAATTGAGTGAACCATCCTGACCCAATTGCATGTCTCCCCCAGTCAGGCAGGGAGGGAATGTTGCAGATCCCATTGGTTAAAGAATTTTGACTGGCAGGATCCATTGTTCCCGCCCTTTGGAACATCTTACCCCAGATGTGAGGCAGGCCTCAACTTTCCTGGCCTTCTGGAAGAGTGTCAAATAGCAATAGCAATAGTACCTAGACTTATATATGCTCCATAGTGGTTTACACTGGTTTACAGAGTCAGCATATTGCCTCCAATAATCTGGGTCTTCATTTTACCAACCTTGGAAGAATGGAAGGCTGAGTCAACCTTGAACCGGTGAGATTCGAACTGCCAAACTGCTGGCAGCCGGTGATCAGCAGAAGTAGCCTGCAGTACTGTACTCTAACCACTGCGCCACCGTGGCTCATGGATTGTGAATTATAATAGACTAAGTAAATTTGGGACCAATCCTCATGTATGACCTTTGAGGTCTGTAAAGCCTAGGAAATCTGAAGTAAAATCAGAGACAAAGCTGCGGTTTCATTTAGTGATAGCTTTGCTTAACAACTTAGTTGCCAATCTTAGCCTGCTAAGCACTTCCCACCACGGCTTTGGAAGGCAAGGGGTTTGCAAGGCAAGGCAAGACCTGGAGGTGGTTGGTGGCTTGAGGGCACTTCTTCCACCTCTTTTAACTTTTTAACATCTTCATTTTTTAACCTTGTTTTCATTTTGTGTTTATACTACTGTATGTTTTTTTTATTGTAAATCACCGAGAACCCACTTAGGTGAGCTATGCAGTATAGAAGTTTGATAAATAAAATAATAAATGAAATGAAATGAAATGAAATAATAAAACAAAACACAATAATAAAATAAAATAATAATATAAAATAATAAAATAAAATAAAATAAAATAAAATAATAAAATAAAATAAAATA